>JAOQGH010000069.1:5666192-5711955 GCA_025769975.1 Gallinago jamesoni | reverse complement strand
GAACAGGTTGCCCAGAGAAGCTGTGGATGCCCCATCCCTGGAAGTGTCCAAGGCCAGGCTGGATGGGGCTTTGAGCACCTGGTCTGGTGGGAGGTGTCCCTGCCCAGGCCAGGGGGGTTGGAACTGGGTGATCTTTAAGGTCCCTTCCAACCCAAACCATTCTATGATTCTATGATTTCCCTGGCTTTATTTGCACAAGGGACGCAAAGTGCTTTGAAAATACTTACTCAGGCCCACAATAAACATGTCAGGGAGGGTGGCAGTAATTTCAGAGGTGGAGGCTGTGCAGCCCCATTCCTCCAGCCTGCGGTGAGTAGGTGCTGCCCCTCCAGCCGCAGCTCCGGGGATGCTCCGGGGATGCTGTTGTTCCAGCTGCACCCCGTGACTCAGCCCTTGAAGCGGGAACCGCATTCAGCCCTCTGCTTCCCATCCCCGTGGCACGTGTCAACAATTACTGTCATCTTAAACCTCCCTTTTAATTTGTAAAAGCCCACTTTTCTCAGGGCTTGAGTTTCCCAGACTGACAGGCGGATAAACGGATGGGCACGGCGAGGACGGGAGCCCGGTGCGGTGTTCCGTATGTGCTGGGGGGGGTGGAGAGGGATAAATCCAGCCGGCAAATATCCCGTCATACTTAGCCCGTGTGCTGGCACAGAAGGAATGCCGGATGCGACCCGCAGGACCGGTGAAGGAAGCAAAGCACCAGAGTTTGTGAACTTTTAAAATAAACATGTGGGTTGTTGCGTTTGGGTTTTGTGGTGGGGTTTTTTCGTTTTGTTTTGTTTTGTTTTGTTTTATACATCACGCAAACTAATTTTTACTCAGTTTAATTATTTTCATGGAGAAATTTGAACTGACAGGGGTATGCAACTGCAAGGGGACTTAGCAACCCGAGTAATAAAGAATCTCGGATGAATGTAATTCCTGCTCTGTTTCTACCAGGAGACTAAATAAGAAATGCCAAGAACCAGACTTCTCACTTGCTAGAAGCAGACAGAATTGGGGCCCCAAATTGAAAGCACATTCTTAAGTCATGTTAATGGCCCTGGGATGCGGTTCCTCATTCAAGCTCCACTGTCAGCCATGGGAAGGCTCCTGCTCTGGGTTGGGCTGGAGACAGTTTGTTCCTGTTTGGTAGAACCAGCTGGTAAAATCACAGCCAGGTCCCGAAATTGCCTATTTAAAAATTGCCATTGGGAAGTTTCACTGCTGGCCCCCGGGAGCAAACTCAGCTGGTTTCTCCTCTTGGGTTTCTCCTGCTTGCCCAGCTGTGGACTGGGAACTCCTCAGCCCTTTTGGGGCTGGAAGGGGAGGAACCAACCCCTTGCCCACCCCATTGCTGGTCCCACTGCGTTGCCCTGCAGCTCTCAGGTTGAGGTGGTGGAGGAGTCTCAGGGTCTATATGGTTGGGTGATGCTCATGTGGAACCTCAATGAGGTTGCTGAGATTTTGCATTGCTTTAAGCGAGGCAGCAGTTTCCATCGGTGAGGATTGGAAACTTCCCTCTGCCTTACACTGTAGTTGGTTCCTATAATGTGAGTGCTCCCATGCCCTCTGACGGGATGAAATGAGTGTCTTGCTTGCTCGTGCCTTTACCCTTTGGCTGCTTTCACAAAGTTATAGACGATTTGGGGGTACTGTGAATCGCAGGCTGTTATAGAATCAGAGAGTCATAGTTTGGTTTGGGTCAGAAGGGACCTTTAAATATCATCTCATCTAAGCCCCCATCACGGACAGGAACATTTTCCATTAGAAGATGTTGCTCAAAGCCCTGACCAAGCTGGCCTTAAACACCTCCAGGGACAGGGCATTCACAATTTTGCTGGACAACCTAGTTCAGTGTCTCACCACCCTCATCATAAATAATTTCTTTCTTATATCTAATCTAAATCTACTTTTTTTTTAGTTTAACAACTTGTCCTATTGCTATGGGGCCTGGTAAAAAGTCTCTCTCTCCATCATCCATTACGTAGTCATGCTTTTGGAAGCACAGTTCTTGTGGTACCTATGAGCAAAACTGCCTCAGATGATGTGATCTCCTTGGTAGTGGCTGGCATAAGGTTAAACCTCTTTATCTTTTATACATTTGTATTCTTGTGAAACATGGTTTTTAAAGTCTCGGTAAATGCATTCGGGCAGTTTCTTTAAATAACCAGGGATGATAAAACGTTATCAGTGGAAAGGCCATCTGTTCCCCTTGCATTGTCAGAGGAGTGGAAGTGCAACTTCACGCATCCCTTCCTCCCTCCAAGCCCTCCTGGGGGTCTCCAGCTCAGGCACCGGTGGTTGTCATACTCATTTTCAAACCCTCTTCTTCCGGTATGCTTTGTCTAGCTATTTGTGTGCCCCAAACCCAGGTGTCCTTGGAGGAAAGGTGGTGCTCTCTGGCTGATGTACCTGGAGCTCTTTGTCCCTTTGAATTTCTCTGTCGTTTGACACCGCTCACGTGTGTTTGTTTGGCCCAGACCAGGGGGACCAGTTAACCTTAATCAAGGAAGGCAAATGAAAGGCTGGGAAATAATCTTGTTGAAGTGTTTAGATTTAAAGATCTGACATTAGAGAGAGTAAATGTCAAATTGAGATTAAACAACTGAATAACACTTGAAGGGCCAAATTCTTCTCTGGTGTATATGGTTGCAAATCCACTTACTTCCCACAAAGAATTTGGCTGTGTTTCTTAGCAAGCCTCACATTCCTGCTCTGAATCGTGGAGCTGCTGAAGGTCACTGCAGCCACCCACTAACGACCTGGGGAGCTCCAGCCCCTCCAGCGGGGGGGGCTCTCCACAGCCCAGGCAGATGCCAGCAGGAGCTACTACCTCTTGTGTCTCCCACCTGCTGTCAGACCAGCAAGAGGCTTTTTTTTTTTTTTTGCTTTTTCTTATCCTATAATCTTCCTTTTATTTGGATAGCCCTTGTATTTTCCCTGCTGTTTCCACCATACTTTGCTTTCTGTTTTGACTGTGTCCCTGTCCAGGGCGTTTTCCACTAACCTCACCATCTAGGATCCCCCCCGAGCACTCCAGGATCTCCAGTGTCCTTTCCCACCCACACCAGCCCTTTGAGGACAAGCAGGCATGAGCTGCAAATTGAAAACCCCCATTTTGAATCTATTTGTGTTTCTCCTGAAGGGCTTTTCGTACCCATGCAGATGCTGTGCTCAGGAAATGATGTTTAATCATCCCTTGATTGAACAGAAAAATAGCGAATATGCTCACATTCCGGTTTTTCTCAGAAGCTGTTAGAAAATTGATCAAATGATGAGAAACCTTATTTGGCTCAGTGGAAGCGTGGTCTTCAGTTGGGAACTTCTTTATGAGGTCGCCCAATGAAGATAGATGATGCTTATGGCACCTGGAATAGAAAACAGAGCTTGTAAGTGAGAATGCAGGAGGGTAGTGGTTGTTTTGTTAAGTACAAGCCCCAAGAAAGCACCTGAAAAAATACCAGGACCCTGATGCTGCCTTCAGGTGCTTGAGATTACTTCCAAAAGGTTTCAACCTGAATTATTCCATTCCATTAGCCCTACCCACCAGAAGTCTGTCGAAGGCAGCGGTCCTTGCATCTCTACGGAGGGTGAGTGGCAGGAACAGCATGGAAGGAACGTTAATTAAAGAGTGCTTATGAGGTAATTGGCATTAAACATCACTGGAGCCGCCTTGCTGAAGAGTTGTAATTATTGCAGAACACGGTTGCCGGAGGCTATACACAAAATATGTTGTTAGAGAGAGCAGAGAAATAGCACATGGATGGCTTGTCTGGTGGGATGGAGAACAGGTGAGATGGTACTCGGTATGTTCCTGGTTTCTGCTTCTCAATTCACTGGGCTGCTCCTGAGGCCACCAAAGCGTGCCACAAGAGCAAAGTTAACATCGTTAATCTCCCTAATGAATGAGTTCTCATGGGCAGAGGTTTGGAGCAGAGCTCATGGGGTTTTCCTTTGGCTTGCTGTAGCCAACAGGTGTGAGGAATGGGAGAAAAGTCATGAGATCCTGTTAAAAAGACAGTGGGGAAGGCTCAGGGGGGTTCGGTTATGAGAACTTGACAAAGCGGTGGCAGCAAATGTATGAAAGGTGTAGACATGTTGGAAAAATATTAATATTGCTAGTAGAGAGGGGGCTTTTGGGGGGTTATGTGTGTGGATCACAAGAATGAGCTTGACTCATTCTTGCACTGAAGTGCAGTAGGATAGTGCGTGACTATCAGGTAACATCATAACCTTGTCTAAAAGGTGGGGCTGGGCATGGTCCAAACTACAGCTGATTTTCAGGTCTGTTTGTACGTTCACTTTTCAGATGCAGGTTTTTTTTTCCCAGGGTTCTGTTTTGTCTTTGGGATTCCCTGAAGAACTTAGGGATGGCTTAAATTTTACACAGCCCTCTCACCCCAATAATTCCATATTGGAATCTCCATCATCTGAAGTCAAGCATTGGGCTGGACAGGCAGCTCTGGCCAATGTTTGCAGCCTTGTGGTAGGTCTCTTCTGCAGGATGCTGAGGGAGATGGTTCTATGACTGAATTTAACATAGAATAAAAAATTAGGTTTGCATAAAGAGAAAGCCACCATCGTAACAATGGGCTGGTTCTGGTTAGTTTACCGGTGGCTTTGCAGCACCCTGCTCCCCAGCTCTTCATTTCTGCCTGGCCACTTTCAGAATAACGTGTCATTAGAGAATAGCAGCACGTGGTTTGCCAATTAGGTTCTGCAAGCTTGTAATTTGGGGTGATATAACAGCAACGTGCTGTCCTCCAGGAGCAGCGCTCGCATCACGTGCACCGGATTCCCACTCCCATATTATCTTTCAGGGCTTTCCCCGTCCCCCGTCCCTTTGCCGGGCAATTACTCAGCTGTTTCTCAGCTGTTCCTTGCAGCGTGTTGCTGTCAGGGATGAGAAGGCAGTACCGCTGCTCTGTGGGTAGAGGTAGCGCTTCTATTTTTTTCTCCTTTTTTTTTTTTTTTTTTTAAATTTTTATGGCCAGGATAAGCTGCCCCTGAGGTGCTGGAACAGCCAAGTGCTGGGCGTAGCGGTGCCCGGCTCTGGAGGGAGCGCGGAGTTGAATGGCTCAAGGTGGTTATTTATCTTTTGTGATCCTGGCTTTGCTCACATTCATAGGAAACCGATTCCCCAGATTGACAAAATGAGGCTCTTCAGAGGTGTGTGATTAGGGGAGGGCCAATAAAATAAAACTGATCTCCTTAGGCTCAAGTCCTAACAAATCCTGGCGCTCCCTGAGCGGTTGCTGATTTTCACGCTCTCTTCAGCCCGTGGCTGATGAATGAGGACCTGCTTCCCTTCCTCACCCCTTCAATCTACTGGGAAGCCATTTGCAGTTCGTATTAGATTTGCTTTTAACTGGCTTTTCTATTTTTCCATATCTGAGGGCATCCCACTCTCGGCCACACACGCTAACAGCCTGTTATTCCTGCTGCTTATCAGACTGTGCCCCTGCAGCTCCGCGAGTCGATGTTTTTCTTTTCCTGATGGAGACATAAACCTGGGGTTTTCCGAAAGGATTATTTATATTCACCCCAGGTTTTTCAAAACCTGCAACCTCCTAATCATCTGTGAGGGAGAACGGGGAAAAAGCCATGGCATGAGAGGGATGCTCTGCCTTGGGAAGGAGGACATTGTGTCACTTGGGTACATCTCTGAAATGCACACTTTGCATTTGCAGGTTGCTCTTAGTTCGATTTTTGAGGCAGTAAAGTCTTGTTTTATGGGAGAAAGAAAAGCAGCAGCAATAATCATTGTCATCTGGCTGTGTGTGAGGTTTTAATTAAATACCCATCGTTGTTCCTATTAGTTGCTTTTACAAACCTGGCACCTGTGGAGTGCTTTCACGTGCTGTCAGGAGGAAAAGCCTGATCACGTCGGACCCACTTGTTCATTCCTGGTTTCTCATGTTAGTTCATTTGTCTTCAACGTCTGCTGTCAGCACGTCTCCCTGCAGGCACTGAAGGTGCTCACCTGTGTTTCTACAGCCTGTGGGAGATTCAAGCAAAGGCACAAGCTTTCCTGTCCCCTTTGCATCTTGCAAGCCCTGTATCCCAGTTCAAAGCCCTTTGCTTCTTGTTCTCTGCAGCTTTGTGCATGGTTTCAGGGGTGGCTCCCTGGGACCTTTGCCTGGTGATGCTCAGTTGGCTGGGGCACGGGCAGGGCGATGGTGGTGGAGACCTGGCAGCACAACGGAGCTGCTGGGCAGAGTCCACCCTGGGTCTTTGTCCATCTCTTCTTGTTCTGAGGTTGTCTTTCTGCTCCAGTGCCCTTTGGGAAAGGAGGTCCCCATATCTTCAAGGCAAAAACTGCTCCGTTCTCCCTTGGTCCTCTCACATCTCCTCTCCTGAACACTGCTGAGATGTGAACTCTCAGCATCACAGAATCTTCATGGTTTGATCGTTGAGATCATCGAGCCCATAGACACACACACAAAAAACCCCAACAATCTCGGGCACTAGAGCATGCCCTGAAGTGCCACATCTACACATTTCTTACATACCTCCAGGGATAGTGACTCTACCACCTCCCTGGCCAGGCTTTTCTAGTGCTTGACCACCCTCTCAGTGAAGTAATTCTTCCCAACATCTAATCTAAACCTCCCCTGCCACAACTTCAGGCCATTTCCTCTGCTCCTGTCATTATTTCCTCGGGAGAAGAGGCCAACCCCCACCTCTCTACAACCTCCTTTCAATTAGTTGTAGAGGGCAATCAGGTCTCCCCTCAGCCTCCTCTTCTCCAAACTAAACATGCCTAGTTCCCTCAGCCTCTCCTCATACGACTTGTTCTCTAGAAGCAGGACCCTGCAGTGCATACCCTTGTGTCTATATCAAGGCAAGGGATTGGGGATCGATAACCTAAAACCTGAGGCCAACCAATGTTTCCATGGACATCTAACGCCTTAAACACCTTTGCGACCTTAGGAAACAACTGGAAAGTAATGTGTTAATAATATTCTGCTGTTTCCTGATCTTGCTTGCTGGATCCTTTTCAGTGTTTCTCCTGACCTCAGAGTTGTGTTCACTCATCCATCGTGTGGTGTGGCCGATCAGAGCTCCCCGCTGCAGCCTGCGTTTCTCCCAGACATGGTGGGAGACGTTTCGGCACTGAATTGTTTCCCAACACGCCCGTTGAGTTTCTCTTAAGGAAAAAGTGATGCCGGGGGGGTCCTAATTTCAAAATAACAAATCAGCTTGGGGAAGATGCATTGTGCTTGTGCACGTTTCCCTGAGCTGTGCAGAGGGAACTGCTCAACTTGGCTTTGCACGTTTGTGGGAAACAAAAGCATGTGTGTGCAGGGAGACAAACCCAACCTCAAGCCTCCGAAGTGCTGGTTGCTTTTCACAGATCCAGCCGTCTGTTGATTGTTACAAGAGCGAGTTGTTATCTCGCTGTTACTTCTGGAGTTTGGAGAGTAAATGGAGCGTACATTGTGCGGCGCCTTGGAACGCTCCCACCCTCTGTGGTGGCAGAGCTGAGAAGGTGGACAGAGCTGCTCACCCACCATCTCGTGCCATTTGCTGCCATTTTCTCTTGCCACATCTTAGGGTGAGAGATGTGCTCTTCTCTTGGACGGGGTACTTGGGGTTTTCCTGGGGATGG
Source organism: Gallinago jamesoni (assembly GCA_025769975.1). Taxonomy (NCBI): domain Eukaryota; kingdom Metazoa; phylum Chordata; class Aves; order Charadriiformes; family Scolopacidae; genus Gallinago; species Gallinago jamesoni. The sequence continues at coordinate 5,704,358 of JAOQGH010000069.1, read as the reverse complement.
CATGGTGGCTTTGCCTTTGATGGACCATCTTCATGACCCTTTGATGAAGCATCTTCATCATCCAAAAGGTCCCTCGTTGTCCTATCATCCCCACTATGCTCTAGCCACAGTGATGGGGGAGAGCTGGAGCATCTAATGCCCCTGGGGAGATGGCTGGTGGAGCTCAGTAAAGCAGCACCTGCTCCTGGGGCCAGCTCGCTGCCGTCGCTTAGAGGCACACCCCATGTAATCCACACTGTCCCCTGAACTCCAGTTTCTTTCCCACATCCACAGCTGCTGCGGGAGTTGTGCTTGCTCGGGGCTTTTCCAGCACACTGCATTTTTATGTGATGTTCTGTTTCTCCAAGCTGCTTCAGCCTAGAGTTTTTTCTTTATTTGCATATAAAGTGAGTGTCGGCTCCTTGAGTCACCCTGTGCCTCAGAGAACTCTTGGTCCCCCTCATTGCAGGTGTCCCAGATAGGACAGAGTTAGTCATGGTGGTTTTCTTCTGGCAGAAATTTGCAGCTCAAAGGAAAGAAGTCAATGAAGTGCATGTTTGCAGGAAAAAAATGTTGACTGTGAGAAACCTGAGCCCCGAACATCGCACAAACCCAACTGAAAATGGCTTCACCTTTGCAAATGGGGAAGGGGGAACTCTATGAGGATGTTTCTGTTTCCTTTACAAGCCCACTTTCCCCTTGTTTACATAAAAGCTCCCTCAGAAAATTTATGGCATTATGCCATGATGGGAGCTGAGCTACCGAAGGACAGTCCCCACATAGTAGGGAAAGAGGGGAAATAAGGAGGCAAATAACGAAACATGTCAGTGTATCATACGTCATCGGACAGAAGTCCATCCTGATGACTGAGGTACACATGTGGGCTCTCTATATAATTGAGGTTTATGGCCCACGATGTGACCAAAATGCAGATGATTCCCTGCCCCTGTGCAGGGTTTTCCCAGGCTGACATTTCAAAGGGGGAAATAATTCATCCGTCACCCGCTGCTGCTGCTCTTCTGCCACCGAGCACATTCGCATTCCCAGTGTCACACACACAGATAACTGAAAAGCTGTTCTGGGCTTGTTTAGCAAAATGAAATTGTATCTCCTTCAGCCTTTAAGGAAAAGTCATGTCAGTAGTCAAGTATAAAGAATTGCTGACCCTTGTTGCTGAGATAAGGGTATAATATCAGGCTTTTTTTCTTCCCTCCTCTCCCTGCTCGATAGAAGTTAGGAGTGCGCCTGCCTAAAGACACGTATCAAAGCCCATCGTTTTTATCTTGAGTGAGATAATGCCGTCAAGAACAGAGAGACCCAGAAGAGTGGCTGGTTCACAGAAGCTGGTGGGACTCTGTCCCCGTGTCTCTGGCGCTAGGACCCCCATGCGTGGCGGGAGGCACCCCACTGGGGCTGCTGCCTTCGGCGTCAAGCCCAGTGCTCGGGTGGAGGGTGGCTAAATCCCGGCTCCCGCAGTTTTCCGCCTGCTGGGTCCCGCTGCCATTCCAGCGGGTGGAAAGAATTCCCCGAGCCTGGGAGCCTGGCGGAGGCCACTTTTATCTGTGCAGATACCGGGGCCTCTTTTGGAAACTCTGCTGGGGAGAGGAAGATAATATAATAAGAATGTGACAGTGAGAAGGAAAGGTAGAGCAATGAGAAAAGACAACGCCTGACAGTCCGGGATGGAAAGAGATACTTAGAGGACGAGATAATTCCTATCTTTATGCCCAGGGAGGTTTCTGTCCATTAGTCACTTTAACATTAATAAGAGTTGTGTGGCCAAGTCCTAAAGAGTGGCTTATTATGAAGAGTGCAGCCCACTATAAAACATGTCACCCAGAGTGATAGACTTGCCTCCCGGCTCCGTTATCCCAGAAATGTGATGATGGAGAGAAATGAGGGCTGCAGCCCGCTGCAGCTGCTCTCCTGGAAGAGCTGTTTGGCTCATGCTCGGCTACCGGTGGCACTCCGCTGCCCCGTGCTCTCCACTTGCACCCGGGGCCACCTCACTGACGTCAGCCCTGCTGCTGGCTGCATTTTGGAAGAAGCTACAGAGTCCTCCAGCATGACTGGAGAAGTGGGAATTCTGAATTCTTCATACCAGGGCTTGGATACTGAAAGGGCTGCTGATGGAGTAGGATGAAGGTGTCTGCACTGTCGGATTCACTTGCTCCAGCTCATTATCTCTGGTAGCAACCAGTCTTCGCCCACTCTTGTTGGCTTCCATCCGAGTCCTGCAGACCACCAGCTGCACGCGTCCATGGGGTTCATTAGTTCCCCTATAGCAGACAGGAGAAGTCAAAAGCCACGTCATGTTATAGGTGCTGGCCTTCACTCTCCATTTGTGCACAAGTCAAGTGACACACAGACGTATTTGATGGGTCTCTACTTGGGCTTGGTGCCTTTATCAGGACAACCAACTCATCTGCTACATGTTCTTGCCCAACCTGCTCTAGGTGAACCTGCTTTGGCAGGGGGTTGGACCGGATAATTTCCAAAGGACCCTTCCAACCCCCACCATTCTGTGATTCTATTGCTGAAATGCCTCTTGGAGAGAAACCTCCCTCCTGTCCATGCAGCCTTTGGCTCGGGGAAGCTGCCATCGGGTGTGCAGGGCAAGGTCCAAGCTCTGCTGACAAGCTGGCTTCAGGCGCCGTTGATGACGACGGTGACATTCCTGAATTAATGAGGGCGTTTCAAGTCCACACTCTGTGTAGTTGCCAGCCTTGGAAGTTTTGCCAGCTCTGTTTTAATAACAGTGCCGGGCAGGTGGATTGCAAAATTATTCAGAGGAGAAAGCCATGCAAGGAGGGGAGGTGGTGGAGCCATTTTGCGTTAGGAAGGACTGCCACGGGGTGAGCTTGGGGGCGAACGGTGGGGGAACTGCAGCCTCTAACAGCAGTAGCAAGTTTTTATGCAGCCCTTTCAGCTTTGGGTCTCACAGTGCTTCGTGAAGGAAATAAGCATGATTTCTTTTGTTTTTCCCAGCGGATGGAATTGAGCAGGAGACTTTCATGGAATGGTTTGGGGATACGGGTACGTGTCTGCTGCTTTTGAATGGACTCGCCGATAGGGCCAAGTGGAGGAGAACGAGAAGAGAACTTGGGGGACGGGAAGCAGGGGCTGAGTTGGACTGACATTTAAGAAATAAAACAAGGGGCTGCCTGTGAGCGGAAGGAGGGTGATCCCTGATTATCTGGGCTTGTTCTTAGTGCTTTGGAATCAATAGCTCATTCCTTGCCGTGCGAGCATGGAGCAAGACAGCCATGCTTTTGGTTTAACAACCAGAAAAGAAAAGCCAAGATGGAGAGTCCCAGGCCAGCCACTTTCCAAGGCTGATGACCGCCTCCTCCAGCAGTTTACAGGACGATTTGTTGGTGCAAAGAGCCACCTGATAAGGCTCGTGCAAGGCTCACCTGAAGGATGCTCGGGTGCTCGCTGGCAGCCCTCGTCGGCACACCTTTGGGGGAGACCCGCAACGGCAGCAGCCGCCTCGTCTCGCCCACGTAGGCAGGTTGCCCTTTCCAATTTGGCAGCTGCCAGGTACTTTTTAAATCCTTCGGCAGTGTTCCCTTGGTAACACTCGCAGATGCAGATTGCGATGTGTGTGGGAGAAATATTGAACTCTACATCCAGCCACTTAATTACACGGTGAGGACCGTCCCGTTTAGCGCATTAAAAGCACGGCTATTGCTAATTCTCAAATGCAGATGTTATTTTTAGCTCTGACACATTGCAAGGATCAAGTAACCGGCCGGATCGGGTGCTCTCGACGCGGTGCCGGGGAATTCGTGCGGGGGAACCCTTGGGATTTACCGTGTAAGTTAAGACTGGCCCCGGCTGCCAAGGACGAGGCTGGATTTCCCCAGCCATCCCGATCGGCTGCTGCTGCGTGCCCCCTGGGTTTAGGTTTGCTCCGGTGTCGGGTTGGACCAGTCACAGTGTCTGCTGCAGCTCTACCCTGTGTTTGAAGGGGGTGTCCAACCTAGCATCGCTTGCTGTGAACTTGGTGCCACATCCCGGGAGTGCTCCTGGGTGCAACAAGGCTCCTCTCCCGCTGCTCCATGCAGCATTCCCCATCCCGAGGGATGACCGACACAGCGTGCAAAATTACTTATGCCAAAGGCTTTAAAGCAAATAGCGGGGGGGTGGAAATGAACTTCATGTTCATCCCATGGCAATCTGGGTTCATTATAGCTCCCTGACAGCTCTGGTCTCCTTCTACCAGCAGCTTGTTTTATTAATTTGTCCATCTGCTTTGAGGGAAAGTGAGTGAAGTGGTACGGGAGGGTTTTCTCTTTCCTTTTTCAGTCCGGGAAACAGAAGAAAAAAATCAGCTGGGAAATCTAGGCCATCCCATTGTGGCTCAATCTGGGTCTTGAAATCATCAAGCTGGGCTTGTTTGAAAGTGGTCATTTCTTTCTCGGTCTCACTCTTTTGATTTTATTTTTATTTTATTTTATTCAGTCATCTGGAACAAACAGGCGCAGAGGGGAGGTGAAAGCAGGGAACGCTGATAATAGTTCTTCAGCAGCAAGTTGGGCATAAAATAGCTTTATCTGTGGATTTTGTCCTTTTTTTTTTTTTGCTCCCATTTGCGGCAGTTGAAAGGCATTGGCAGAGGGGCCGGGACGGGCGGGCGCAGGCACTGGGGGAAGGCTGGTTCTCCCTGGGCTTTGCAAAGAGGTTGTGCTGGCAGGAGCTGGGCCGTGGGAGGTGAGCAGCCCACCCCGATAGTTGATATATTGCTGGAAATCTCTGTCCTTTCTGCACATCGAGCATCGTGGGGAGGCCCTTGGCAATTGCTCCCATGTCCATTCCTCCCACGTCAGCTACAGGGCAGCAGTGCCTGCATCCACGCCTGCTCCTGAGCCCACCGCTGCCCCAGAAGCATCCCTAGACGTAGGAGAAACACATCAGTAAGTTGAAGGCTGTGGGGTTTTTTTGGCCCACATATCCCAGCTGACAGCCACCCTGACTTGACTTTTTAACCCCAGAGTGTTTCTGTTGGGTTTTGCTGCCTCCAAACCCAGATCTTGCTGCTCTGATGCAAACTCATTCCCTGCAGCCTCGGAATCCGGATCTTGCAACCTCTCGCTCATTTGTTTTAATCATGTCATGAGTCCAAAACTTCACAGTTGTCAGCAGGCAGGATGCTCAGAGGTGTGCACTTCAGTTGGTGTGGGGTACCTGCTCACGGTTTCCCATAGGAGGGAAAGACGTGGGTGCTCTGCATGTCACTCTGTGCCCTTTCCTGCATTAGTTCACCCTCTTTTATCCAAACCTTTCTTTAAACCCACCCTGTGGGGTTTTCCTCCTTCCCCCAGCCGGTCTGTTATCCCTGCAAGGTCTCACAAGGTGGCAGTGTTATTGCTAGTCCACCAGTGGGTTCCTTGCTATTTGTTCAGCACAGTAAATATACGTGTTTAAAGTCAGCTTCGATATCGGTTGCGATGCTGCGGGATGTGTTTTATAACACGGGAGGAAATACTGGGTGCAGGTGGCTGAGAGCAGCCCGTCCTTCTGTCTGCCACAGAGGGTTTGTCCTCCAGCATCCTCTGGAGAACATGGGATGCGGGATATTGCCAGTGCCTCCAGGGACCGGGAGCCACTTGTGAGAGCAGACATTAAAGCAGCCAGCAATATTTTCTTCAACTGGGAAGCAAAGACTCATCTGTGCCGTCACAGCAAGGTCCCCAACCATTAGCAGAGGCAATCTTTGTTGCTGTTGTCTGGTTTCTATGTTGTTTTGTTGCCCTGGTTTTCCAAAGGGGCTGGTGAGCAGCAGCCTCAGCAACAGCAGTGCACTTGGGTGAGCACAGAGGACCTGTTTGTTCAGAGCCCGTTGCCTGGGGCTGCTGCTCGCTCCCCTGCGGGGACAAATAGCTTTGGGGAAGCAAAATGAAGATGGGGATGGGATGTGCGAGGTGCTGCTCATTGCGTTAGCACTGCAGACCAGCAGCTTGGCAGAGGGGGAGGTCACCCCTGAGCAGGGGGTGCAGGTGGAGCTGCCCCCCCCAACTCTGCCACACTCCAGCCCCAGGCTCTGCCCCACACCTTCCCACACCCACCACAGTAATTCCATACCAACATGGAAATCCATTATTAACAGGCTGTGTGTCTCAGTTGCTATAGTATGGACGGATTATGGTTTCAGAAAGCGCTCAGCTTATCGTGTGCCCAGCCCGACAGATTTTAGCCTAAAATGTTTAACGTTGCACACGCGCTTAAGTGCTTGGCTGAATGGGAATCCATAGGACTTTGTAAGCGTTGAAATGTTTTAGGTAGAAATCATCACAAGCGCTGAGCTGATCTCCAAATCCTCACTGTTTCTGAATTTTGATGGGAGTAAATGCCATTTTGAATGGCTGGGCCTGTGCCGATGTGTGGCTGGGGGTTCATTGGAGGGGCTGGAGAGGGGGTTTATTAATTGTACAAGCTCTATCAGGCATGGAGATGGGAGCCGTGGGGCTCCCCTGTGACTCCACACTAAGACAAGCTGCCCTGAAGCTCAGTGGTGGCAGTGATGCTCTGCTCGGCGGCCACAGGCACACACACATCTGCTGGCCAGAGCTCTTGGCTCTTGCCTGGGTTTCTCATTTCTTTGGTGTGAAAGGAGCTTGTGAAACCCAAGGGACTCCTCACGAGCAGAGGGGTGACCGGGATCTCTGAACAACAAATGCTGGGGAGCTTTTCTGAAGAGTGAGCTCTAGGCTTTGTAGTTTGCACCCTATCCCCCCGTCTCCCCATGGCCAAGTTGGGGGGGGGGATGAATTTTAAGCAGCACCACCCAACATGACTGTATGAGCATTGGCCACGCAAAGCATAGGCAGATGAAGCATTCAACCCAAAGCATCAGACTCCATGCGAGGAGCAGGGAGTTGTACTCCTTGATAGGACAGGGGCTAATGGCTTTAAACAAAAAGAGGGTAGATTCAGTCTAGATCTAAGGAAGAAATTTTGTACGATGAGGGTGATGAAACACTAGCACAGGTTGCCTGGAGAAGTGGTTGATGCCTCATCCATGGAAACATTCAAGGTCAGATTGGTTGGACTTTGAGCAACCTGATCTAGTTGGAGATGTCCCTGCTCACTGCAGAGGGGTTGAAATAGATGGCCTTTAAAGGTCCCTTTCAACCCAAACCATTCTATGATTTTATGATCCTTGTGCGTCCCTTCCAACTTGAGATATTCTATGATCTACAAGAAGGAATTTAATACCTTCTCTTTCATATTAAAGAATTAAAAAATCCTTTCTCTGTGTGTTCCCATCATTTAGCAACATCAAGAGGAGCAGGTCTTGCCTTCGGCATCGTGCTTTGATGCTGTGGTCATTGGGGTGAGCCTTCGGGGAAGAGCCTGGTGCCGCTGCCCGGCTGCAGCGGGGCTGGAGCCTGTCCCTCCTACCCATCATGTAAACAACCGGGGACCCAGAGAGCTGGATTAAATTGCGATGGAGTTGGGCTTTCTCCAAGTCTCAGCTTTAGGCTTATATCCCAGCCATATGGCCGAGGACACCACTAACCTTCTCTCCATCCAGCCTCCCTGCAGAAGGCATCTTGTGATGCCTCGCGTGCGTCGCCATAGGGCTTTCAGCGTCCTTACGCTCGTTGCTGATAAGAGTAATATATAATATTGATGTAGATCATCTGGCAGTCTTAAAGTGCTTTTAAATTGATGATCTGAGCATCAGAACAAGTGTTGGTTGTAAAATGAAACCGCTGCTGTTCTGCGGTATTGCAGGCGCAGCCTGAGCCAAGAGTTTGAAGTAAAAGGCAATTTTGGGGACTTCAGGACAAGTGAGAGGTTTTTTGTCAACCTCTTTTGAATAATATCGGTTGGTTTGCTCTCAATTACTATATATGCTTTTCTAAAATATGTCAATTTAAAAAATTGTAAAGGAGATATAAACACTTTTTCTTTTCTGAATTTGATTTCATGGGGTATTTCAAAGCTTTCCCTTAAGAATTCGAGGTTTTTGTTGGGAATTTTCTGCAGAGGGTTTTTTCCCCGCATTTCTTCATTGCAGTTCTGTACCATGTTAGAATTGGCAGAGCACAGAGTCCAACTGCTTTATTATTGCACAACGGGAAGGTGTGCACAAATGAAAAGTTTTGGAGCAGTAACATCTACTCGTAATTACTCTAAAAAAGTAAAGTAATGAAAATGTTTCAGTAGCACATGCCAGTAGTGAATAATTCCACACTGCTATTAGTACTGCACCAAGGAACTACAGAAACCTCGTCAAAATAACCTACAAAACCACAAGGAAGAAACAACACTGGAATTTCTAACTTTTTGTCTTTTTTTTTCCGCTCTGCTGTGTTTCTTCAGAAAAGCTCTTGGCAATGCATGAGCCGCAGTCCCTCACTGGGGACGGCGAGGGCTTTGTGACTCGAGGTCTCCTGGGAGCGGGGCGCAGCCTCGAGAAGACAGGGCTGGTGTTAATTTGGAGTGCAGGTAGTATTTCTGTTGGGGTGGGAAGGGCATATGCCTGCCCTGGGATGTGCTGAGCCCTCTGCCTATTTGGAGCACAGCGTGGGAAAGGAGGCAAGGAAGTGAAAATCCAAGCTTGACCAAAATTTTCAGTTTTGGTGGAGGAGGCAAGAATTCAGGTTTGCAAACTCAGCCCATAGCAAGAAAAGAGGCAATTCGTAATTACCAATCTGGAAAACTATCCCTAAAAGATGGGATACAACGGGCCCAGCTTTGTGGCAAGGAAAATCTGTGACTTAAATTTTAATTTCAGAGGTGCTGGATAAAAACCAGGAAATCTGGGGATGTAGGAGGGCTCAGGGAGGCCTGAGAACACTGGGCACAAAGTGTCTTCATGAAGATTAAACCCAATAGTGCTGCATGAGCTTTCAGAGGATTGTGCAAGAGAATTGTTATGAAAATATGGAGCTAATAGTTCTATTATCCTCTAATATTAAATTCAAACAAAAGCCTATTGTGTTTTTGTATCTGAAATAACTTTTTTATCTGTACTGTGAAGTCTGGTGCAAGTGGGCTCCTGCTGCAAATTCATCATCTCTCGAGGTACCTTTGTCAGAGCTGGAGAAGTTTTTCTCCATGTGATCTTGCTCACCCAAGTAAGGGACAGGACCAGTGATGTGAGGAAAGGCTCGGTGTCACCTGAAGTCACCTGGGAACATCGGGTGCATGGCTGCCCCCAGCGATGTCCCATGAAGTTACTGGTTCTGGTTGGGGCATCGCAGGCTGCTCCCAGCCCCGCTCTTGCAGGAGAGCTTTCTTTGCAGGGCAGTAATTTTCCCCTTGTCCTTGTCAGCTCAGGCAGAGGGGACGTGTCACACGTCTTACGTATCTTTGTGCAGATACAGGGAAAATTCTGGCTAGTCATAAGTCTGGCTTTCCAGGGTCTATTTCTGCAACGTGCAGCTCAGTAAGTGGGAATATAATCTCAGCAGCGTCAAGCATGAGCAGAGGGAGCCAGCAAATCTGGCTTTGTGCTTTGCTGTGCCTTGAAAGAGTGAGAAAACCTTCCCGTGGGTCACCTTTGGCTCCAACTCAACATCTCCCTGTAGCATGGACATCCCCCGTCTCGTGACAGGGACAGGGATGGGGACCTCCTTTCCCAAAGCTGCAGGAGGTGGCTGGAGGAGGCCCCTCAGCTCTCTCTGAATACACACTCATGGCAGGAAACCTCCTTCCAGTGCCAGAGAGCCCATCGGGATGGCAGGTCCCAAAGAAAGTTTCTGGAGCAAGTCTCTGACTTCATGGAGTGGCATGGAGGCACCTGGGCCATCCGCTTGTAGCAGAAGAGCCAGTTCCTGGTGCTGTGCACAAAACCATATGGAAGAAGCAGCATTTCTCTCCCACGCTTCTCCCCAAGAGGCCCTTCCAAGAGATGACATTTTTTCTTTAATCCCCTGATTTTATTGCTGGGTCTGAATTAACATGTGAAGCCCACAAATGAGGATATGAAGATGCTTTTTTATTCTTCCTTCCTTTTTATTTTTTTTTTTTCTTTCACTAGAGGCTCCGGCGTGGGGATGTGACTCAAGGAAGGGCTGCTTGGAGTATTTTAGTCATTTGTGTATCCAGAAAAAGCCAACCTAACGGCGTCTCTGTGCGGGGCGGGATCACTCAAGACATACCTCATTAAGTGGATCTCTAGGAAAAGGGGAGAGCTGAGGGGAGATAATTGCGATGCTGCGTCTCCGCCTCGCAGGGGTGGGTTGCAAGTGTGTGTGTCGCCTCCAGCGAGGCTTGGCTTCCTAAATTCCCATATAGTTCAAAAATGTCACTCTTCATCTTCGCCCTATTCATCGAGTTTCATTTTACCAGGGAACGGCCCCAAAAAGGGATGAAGGGAGCTGTATTACGAGACTTTCCAGGGTGTAGCATTGTATGGAGAACAATTGTCCCTGGAAGTATATAAACTTCTACTGCTTTATCCCTTGCCTGCTAAGTCCCAAAGCTTGTTAAATCCAAAGGTTTGTAGCAGTGGTTTAATGTCTTGAGCATTGACCCAAATTACTTGCTATCTGTCCTATAAGTGATTAGAAACGCTGCAGCATGGGGAAAGATGGTCTCTTCCACCAGCCTTCCCATGGCCCAACAGTTCTGCATTTATGAGTTTTATTGGTTTAGAGTGCATTCAATAGCAACAATTTGACTTTAACTTATTGTAATGCTTTTTTTGTAAGCAGATTGGTTTGCTTTGAGTTCGTTTTTAAAAACCTTATTCATCTCTAATCCAGAATAATACTATCTCCGTGGCTTTTAACGTGATTAAATAAGGACAGCCTATGACGACACTGGGCAATTCAGTTTCCCAAAGTATATTGGATTTAGCACCGAGTGAGGCTGCTGGGCTATAAAAGGAAGAATTTTGGTGGGCTGGTTCAGGCAGTCCTTAGTTCAACCCCCATGTTCACCCTGAAGGTCACTGTAGTACAAGTGTTCTGTAATTGAAGGGTGGAGAAGGAGAGCCCTTTTCAATCGGTTTTAGCCCCATCTCTGGTTCTGTTACCCTAAGCTGCACTGCGTTCCCCTCCCGTGATGCAGGACCTCTTAACATCACAGGATTTCCTTGCTTAGAAGCTTGTTGGTGACCAGTGATGGGAGAAGGAATGAGGTGACCTCTGCATTTGCATGGCCGTGGACTTGTCTACCATTCAGTAATGGCTCTGCAAAGCTCTTGAGATCCTGTAGCCAGCACCATCACATTTCCCATCCTCTCCCCATCACCCTTCCTGCACGTGTTCTGCTCCAGGCGGGAGATGCTGAAGCAGCCAGGCAGGACCCAGGAGCAATTAGTTCCCTGTGCAATCTTGTGCCAGTCACTCAACCTCATTAAGTCCCACTTCCTTTGTGCTTAACGAGCAGATAATCTCTGGCAAAGTAGCTTTCTGTAGGGTGCTATAGGATAAACCCATTGGCAGCTCTGGGGTGCTCGGAGGTGAGCCCACGGCACCGATGGGCGATGAATCCATTGAGCATGCCAGAAACCTGTCAATATAGCAGAGAAAAGAAATTACCAGGAAAAATAGAATGCCTACTTCTTGTTATTGCCACTTCTTGGGATGGCAGAGTGCTGTAAAAGTAAGTTGTGATTCACAGGCCAAAATCTTCCACTGGTGGAAAGTAATCTAGGGATTGGGCTGACTAGGTCTGCTTGCATAAACTCACACATCTCTCTTGATGTAATTGTAAAGCTCTTCAAATCCAAATTCCTCATGCATTTGTAAAAATGTGCAATTTTTCAGGTCTTTTTTTTTTTTCCCCCCCAAGTCCTGACAATCCCTAAAAAAGGTGGTGTTTGTCTTCAGCTGCAAGGATCAGGCGAGGGTGCGTGTGTCTTCCAGGCTTGGGACCAGGACTCTCAACCTGTGTCCCCAAAACTCACCGTCAGTTTGGAAAGGGAGACGTGACTCCCATCAAACTGCGTCTCTTTGCCGTATCTGCCACTGACTCACAAAACCAAAGGGGAATATTTTGGCACGTCTTTGGCTTCCTATTTTCCCAGCTCCCTGGAAGATGGCTTCTAATTATGGGGCAGTTTCCCCATGTCGACGGCATCACTGGTAGCTGTCAGAGATAATGGAAGGTGATGGTGGTGGGATGAAAGCAAAGCCACCTCTTCTGCTTCTCTGAGTGTAGTTGCCCTTCAGGTAAATGATAGTCCCTTCCACAGCAATTAGTGCATTCTGAAGTATGTTTGATTAAATTAGATATCCCTCTGCCAAAAGCAGGAATAATTAATCTATCAGTGACTTGAGTGCTGGCAACTTTGTCGCTTTGCTTTGCTGTCAACTTTCAAAGACATCCCTGAGTACTTGGGGAAGGGAGAAATTATTTTCAAGTCCTTATTTCTATAAATTCAACCCGTTGGGGTCGTTTCTCTTAAACATATGTTTAATTTCTGAAGCCTTGACTTAGAGTGCAGTCAGGTGCACATTAAGGCACATGAAGAGCTGAAGTGAGGCATATGTCTTGTATTTTGTTGCATCAAGACCACATCTTACGGTTGGTAGATCTGGATACCACATTCCCCCTTTTTTAGCAGAAATAGAGGTGCTGCAGAGAAGCACGAAAAGAAAGTCTTCGCAGTGAGCAAAGTGCAGGGTTGGGTCTCTGCTGGTGTTTCTGAGCCAGCAAATGCCAGCTGCTGCCAACGGTGGGAGGATGCTGGCCCCAGTCCAGCAGCTCGTTTCAGAGCTTCGTCACCACCGTGGCCGCAGAAGCCACTCCTGGCACTGAAACGGCGCGATGGGCTGCCAGGACCCTGCCAGCGGGGCAGCCCTGGTGGCCTTGGCCAAGGCTACGGGATGGTGGCCACCATGCATGCCAACCTCTGCCTGCCCCAGGGATGTGCCAGTTTGCCTCAGCCCTGCTTTGCCTCTCTGCCAGGCTCTGTCAGCAGCCAGGGCTTTACTGTCTGCCCTGCCTTGCAGGGGCTCTGCCGGTGAGGTCCGCTCATGGAACACCGGTCTTCTCACACCAAGGGAAGTAAGCATGAAGTATAATTAAATTGAAAGCATATTTAAACTGTTTTCTGAGCACTACTTATGAAGGAGCATGGATATTCAGAGCATATTAAACTGTCAAATTTAATAAATCTTAAGCAGCGTGGCCGTAGGCCAACACCAATGCGTATTTTTTGCAGCACCATTTAATTAAGAGTGAGTATTGTTCTTTAAGCTTATTCATTGTTCATCTGTAGCAGAGTGCACAGTGAGAGCCGTGGAAATGAGTTGGTTCAATAAATTAGACCTGGCTGCTGGTTTGTATTTTTGTTGGGTAGCGTTGAATCCCAGAAAAAGGAAACTCCGTGGAAAAGCTAAGGGCATTGCAGGTAGAAAACCATCCACGGTGGCGTGACAGAGGAATGGGCACTGCTTGCTCCATTAACGTTAAACGTTAAACAAACGTTTAACACGTTTGTTGAGATGAGTTAAGATGGTACCAGGTGAGGGCTGGAGCAGGTCTTAAGACTGGTCATTGCTTTTATCCCCACGACACAGCCAGCTGGTGGCACGCTCTGCCCTGGGCCAGGAGGAATGTGCTGAGCTGGAGCATAACTGTTATAACTTTGGCATTATCTTGCTGAAGACGGCTTTTCTTTATTCTCCCACTACAATCTTCTTCCTCTGTGGCCTTTTGAAGTGAGTTGAGCAGACCAGGTCACGAGTTCTCCTACAGAAACGTCTCAAAAGTGGTCTCTGGCATTAGAAGTGATGCCGTGGTCATGGGAGCTGTAGAAAAAGAAAGTGTAAGAGGAGCAAAATACCTTACCTATGTCCTCTGGGGTTGTGCACATTGGGAAGTCTTCTCCAACCCTTCTGAGCAGGGTTGGGATGCTTTGCATGAAGGCATTTGCGTGGTTGCACGTGTGGACTTTCTGAATTAAGTGGTGGCCAAAGGACCTGTTTGGGTTGCAATTTCCTCAGCAGACACTGCACCCGAAACCATCAGCAATTTTACAGGGGAAGAAAAAGCAGATGATGGAGAGGATGGAGGTGCTCCGGGCAGTGCAGAAGCTTTCTGCCCTGTGTTGGTGCTTGGTCCAGCACTGGGCTGGGGTCGACTGCCCCCAGTTTGACAGTGCTACACTGGGTTAAGAAATTGCTGGTAAAAATCGTGTTTTTATATGTCTCAAAATTTCACGGACATTGATAAAATCCGGGGAAAACAGTTACTCTTCTATGGACGTGACAGGAGAGCTAGAAAACTCACTCTACAGAAATGTGTGAAAATAGCCCTGATTTTTTATGATTGTGTCAGGATTTCTCTTCCAAACCGCTCAAACACACGGTTGCAAAGGGTTGCTGGGTGATACAGGGTCTATTCTGTGAAAAGTCAGGTCCAGGGCTTGAAACTGCTGCCCTGCTTTGCAGAAATTTCTTGAGCATATCTCCTTGCACATACTCCTTCACCTTCGTTGCTATTGTTTTTTATTGCTTTCACTGGGGTAAAAATTCCTATTAAACAAGGTGAAACATCACTCAGCGATGGCCGAGGAGCAGAGCAAGCCTGGAATGGAGTTACCCTGGGTGCCAGCCCTGCCTTGAGCACCCAGCCCCTCCTGGGCTGCTGGAGCCAGATCTGTTGGAAGTTAATGAGTCGGTTGCTGAAATTACAATTGTTTGTACTGACCTGTTTGGCCCCAGCCAGTACAGCTGGTTGGCCCCAGGTGATCGCAGAAACAATGTGTTTCTTTTTTAAAGAAGTTGACACAATTCACAGATGTATATGTTCGTTATTTTTGAAGTACAGATTTGTAGCAAAATGAGGGGCTGGGAGGTGTAAGACCCAGTGTGAGTGATGGGGGGGCTTGAGCTCTGCAACGCTTCTGGGCCCAAAGGAGTTAGCTTGAGAATCACAGTTTGGTTGGGAAGGGACCTTAAAGATCATCGAGTTTCAACCCCCCTGCCCTGGGCAGGGACACCTCCCACCAGACCAGGTTGCTCAAAGCCCCATCCAGCCTGGCCTTGAACCCCTTCAGGGATGGGGCATCCACAACATCTCTGGGCAACCGGGTCCGGTGTCTCACCACCCACACAGTAAAGAATTTCTTCCTAATATCTAATCTAAATCTCCCCTTTTTCAGTTTAAAACCATTTCCCCTCATCCTGTTGATCCACCCGCTCATCAGGAGTCCCTCTCCAGCTTTCCTGTAGCTCCTTTATGGACTGGAAGGGGCTATGAAGTCTACCCAGAGCCTTCTCCAGGCTGACTAACCCTCAACTTTCGCAGCCTGTCCTCATAGGAGAGGTTCTTCAGCCCTCGGACTTGCTCCAGCAGGTCCATGTCCTTGAGAAACGCGTACAGCTAACGACACCCCGTAGTGACAGTTGGCTAAGAGTGCTGCGATCCACCGATCCTCTGCCAAAATGACAGGCAGGCAGCTCCTGGAAGCCACAGGAGCTCGGGTCAGCGCCAGCTCGGGTGAGACACAGGGTTGAGACACGCAGGCTTGGCCAGGAGCTGGGAATACAGGGTGTGCACGGGAGAGCTCTGACCCTCCTGTGCCAGCCAAACATGGAGATCTACTCTAGTTTTGCTGGAACTGCTCGAAGATTTTAATGAATTTTGAAGCCCTGCAGTTTGAGGAACCGGGCACAGAAAATCCATCTGTGTAATTAAACGGCAGAAACGGAGCAGCCACAGGGCTGAGAAGCAGCTGAGCCCAAGGACCACATCCCTGTTTCCTATGGCTAATGCCAAACCGTGCTCTCTGGCCCCTTGCTGAGGGTACATCCCTGTGTGGCTCGAGAGCTGGGCAGGGAGGAGGCAATTGCTCCATCAGGGCAGAATTCCTTAATTTTTCTAAGGCGCTTTGGAGCTCTGGTCCTACTGCATCCCAAAACTCCTGTAAGTGGCATTTGAACTGTGCTCCACAAGGCTGCTGATAGCAGAACTTGGGACACAAGGATGGCTTTTGCTATTTAGGTCTGCCAGCAAGACTGCTCTTTACCCATTCCCATCCTTCAGAGGTCTCTAAAAATTAGAGTGATTGTTGTAACACTCCAGATGTTGCTATTTGGGAAAAAAAAAAAAAAAAAGAGAGTGAAATCAGAATAATTTACTAAGGAACTTCAAGTGCAAACGAGGAAAGCTTTCCCAAGATCAGGCAAAATAAAACATTAAAATTCACACCCACCCGCTTCTGTCACACTTTCTTAGGCTCTGACAACGAGGAGGCCAACATTTGGCAATTCCTCACTTGGAGCTGTCAGTCTGTAACCTTCAATTTAGATGAAATGCCGGAGAAATGGAAGTCCCCTTCTCCATGTCTCCTCCTCTCCTCCTTCCCACTTGGTTCCGTAACGAAAGCACAATAGCTCCTTCCCTCTTGTCCTTCCCAAATCTTAGGACCAATGAGACCAGGGAGGCTGCAGCATTGCTATTCCCCCTTCCATTTGCCACATTGAACCCCTCATTACAAAGAAATCCAAAATAGCGAGTGCCAGGCTGTGGTAATCTCTGAAAATTCAGAGCTGAGATGTTCCTTCTGCAGAGTCAGGGCACGGTGTGTCCCCTCCTGCCTGTGGAGCTTCAGCTCCCCTGTGCTTCAGGACATCTTTTTGCAAACTTGTTAGCAAATGCTCGTGGTGCCCTTGTAGTGTGTAACTGGATGGAGGAGATGCTGCAGGAGAGATGCTAAAAGTGGCACAAAGCTACAAACCATGTTGGAAGGGTTTTCTCCATGGAAAAAGTTTCCATCATCGTGAAAATCAGCTGCTTTTAGTGAAGTACAGAGAATAGCAAGAACACAGGATCGAGCTTTGGGTGCCCACTGATGCCATGCTCAGCAGCCCGGGGAGCAAACCCCCTTTGCTATATCTGATTCCCTCTCTATCTATGCAGGTGTTAATTTTTACAGCTGAGCTTTAATTGAGTTGGTGATGCACCATGGAGGGGGGGGAAAAATCAACTAAAAAGGCAAGAAAAAAATGTCACATAAAGATGACAAGCGATTAGGTAGTGACGGGTAGATTGTCAGAAGCAATTAAGCAGAAGATTGGCAGTGCCACGGGGTGTCGCGTGGTGGGACGCAGGGCACGGTGCAGGCAGGGGAAGGCGCCGCGTTTGACAAAACCAGACGAGGTGACGGGGGAAATCCTCCTCTTGCGGTTAGTCACTTTTAATTGCTAAGCCGTTCCCAGAATTACATGTTCTATTGCCAATAACCTCCCCAGAAGTTTGCAAAATGCTATTTTAAAGCGTGTTCTCCACCCCCAACCTCCCAGCCCAGCCTTTGGAGAAGACCTTGAAATGGAGCGTAGCATATGCTTCCCTCCTTACGCCGCGGACGGGGTGTATTTCTGGCACCATTCAATGTCAAAACACTCCCAGTATTTTTAGTAAAATTGCTCAGTAGACACGAGCTTCTTGCAAACCAAGGAAAAACAGAGCTCCCTTGCAAATATTCTTGGGATTCCTTGAAAGGGTACCAGGCTCTTGCTTTCCTCGTGCCGTGATGGAGCAATCCCACTCTAATTAAAGAAATAATGAGGGTAGAAATGCAGCGAGAGCAGCAGATGGGATTGCTTCAGCCAGGCCCGTGGGCTTGCAGTGTTTATATGCGTTTTAATTCATGCCCCACTCATGAGCACCATAGACAAGTGGCTTTGAAGGGTTTCTTTGGGTTTCCTGCAACCAAACAGATCTTGAAGGCAACGATTTTCCATGTCAGAGGAGGAAGAGGTTCTGGAGGCCTTTCCAGTGACTCTGAACTGGAATGCAAATATTTTTCGGTTCAACCTCTGTCTCCAGCTGGAGAGACAGAGCAAACAAACAAGCAAACAGATTAAAGCAACACAAAGGGCAGATAAGAGCTTGTGGAGAGGGAGAGACCAAAGACATTCCCTTCTGATGATGGTGCTGATAAAACATCTGAAGTAGGACAACGTGAGGACTCGGTGGCCTCAGGTTCAGCTGCTGTGTGTACCGCTGGTTTCACAGGCTGCTTTTCCCTGTGGTCCTGCCAGATCCACTGTCTTTCAGCCCAGAGGGGATTGCCCTCCTGATTAGTTTCTAAATGAATGGTGTACGCTCTTTTTGTTTTAACCAATAGTGTGGTGCCCAGGGAGGTCTGAGCGTGTAGTCCCTGTTTTCTGGAGCCTGGAAAGAGGGAAATGGAGTTTGAATTGCTGGTTTAGCTCAGGCACAGCAGATGCCTGACCCACACTGAGTGTCTCGCGGTGATTTAGTCCGAGCCTGTTCTTACTGTTTCGAGCTATTTCTTGAAATCAGAGGAAAACAACAACAAAACATTCTTCCCTGGCCACCCCTTGCTCCAAAACAACCACAGCTCCTTTGGCACTTTACTTCCTGCAGCTTCAAAATGTTCTTCTCCACCATGGCCTTCATCTCAGATTTAATAAGCTGGGTTCGGTTGGTGTGGAAAAAACCTCAGATTTTTCCCTTACTTTTAATCCATCAAGGGACTGTTTAGTCACGATTCAAAGTAGACTTGTATTTCTGTGGTTTGTGAAAGATGCAACTTTGTCATTGGAAAACAACTGTATGGAGAATGTGAAAACAGAATAAATCATGAGGTGGATAAAGGAAGGGGCGGGAGGCTTTTATCTATTTACTTAGATGTGGTCCTGAAGTATTAACATTTTATGTCACTCACATTCACTTTCAAATCCGTGTGACAAGGAAGTTGCACTGAAGGGGATGAGAAGAGATAATGCAGTGGAACATAGTTAATTATTAATATTAATATTTCAAAAGAATTTATGGTGGCTGTGGAGGGCTCTGTGCCACGTGTTTATCTCGGCAACGCTTTCTGCTTCGTGCTTGCAAGCTGCAGGGTGCAAAAGTCAGGTTTTGCTGGGAATGGCTCTGCATTTAGTCTGTGCTAATTGCACGTTGGCAAATTGAACTTGAGGCTTTTAATGAGAGCGATGGTTCTCTGTTGGCCACTGAGATGTCAGGCATGTGTACGCAGGGTGACGGAACCTGGGCAAAAGCTCCCGAGTCAAGACTCTTCTTCCATGGTGTAGCCACATCATTCTGGCGGTCCCTCACCAGGGTTTCTGGGTTGATGACTTTGCTGATGGAAACCAGCACCGTCCTGGTGAGGTGGGGCAACATGACCTTCAGGGCCAGTTCTTAAGAGATTCAGGATTTGAGAAGTTTGACCTTCTGTCGTCTTCTCTTTGCCTCCTCCAGGGTTTCAAGAAGCATAGGCAGATGTTTAAGTTAATTGACAGCGGTATCTCCTAAGCTGCCCTGAACGAGCCATTGCTGTGTCCTTATAAAAGACAGAGAAGTGAGATATATTGTTACCTCTCAGCTCCTGGAGCCTTCAGTAAATTTATCTCCGACTGCTCTATGAGGCATGGGAGATGAGAAGAGGATACATATGCACATGCCCTTGCTGTCACTGCTACGCTGCAAATGCAATTTCATCAAATCCTAATTTCATTCATATTCTGACACTTTGATTGAGCTGTTCACCAGTGCTGTCCAGGGCTGCCACATTAGTGTGGGTTAATATAGATTTGGAGGCAGTTCTGCGTTTGCTGCTCAGCAGGATTGATGGGCTCTGCCGAGAACCGAGGTGAAAGGGATGCTCCTCCATCAGCCCTCCCCAGGCATCGTTTTCCAGCGTCCCGCTGTGCGTTGCTTCCGAAAGCTGGGGGATCTGATTCATGCCTATGCCTGCTTGCTGGCGTTGCAGCGAGGAGACTTAGTGGGGTCGGGTTCTGTGCTTGGTTGGAAAGTCCCAAACGTGATGTTTGTCAAATCCATCCATCCACGAGTCAACAAAGCTGGGCTGGAAACACAGGGGCCAGGAGGTCCCGCTCTGACAGCTTTTGCTCTTCACTTGGTTCATGACTTAACCTCAAGCATAATATATAAATACAGAAAATTAAGTGCATGTAGGATTTCTGGGTCTGGGCTTTGTTTGATTTTAACAGCAGGGTCTTTGATGCCTTCAGAAACGCCCAGCCCTCAGACTTGACAGCGCCTTTTAGCAAAGTGCCTGAGGTGCAAGTTCAATGTCACGTGTAAAAGCAGCTTCTTTTGTCTGGGTAAACTGGGACTGTCCATCACAGTCACCCCTCAGCCCGTCTGGCCAACCAGGCGAGAAGTGTGGGGACATTTCCAGCACATGCTGAAAGTCGGGAGGCTCCCACCCAAGGAGCCTCCCAGGAATTAGCACAATTCCTGATTGCAGAAAAGCTCTGGCAGGAAATCTCTGTTACTGCATTCCTCCCATTTTGGGCCGTACAAATATGGTGCTCAATGCTTTCCTAACCAATTACCAGAGTGCTAATTGGTGCAGGCAGAGCTGCTGCTGAAACTAAAAGCTGGCTGATGCTGGGCATTACTGGTGGTACCTCCTGCCCAGACCAGTGCTACCCCAATGCGCCACTAAAGCCCTGGCTCCAACATGCTCTTTGCTGTCGTGGTGTTTGCTGCAACAGCTGTCTCCAGGAGACCTGTTTCTGAGGGAATAACACTTGACTTTTAGTTCCCAGATGAAGCAGGGCAAGTTTTGTGCTGCAACACTTGATAGAGCATTTTTTAAGTCCCGGAGGGACCATATGATGCTTTGGTACCGTGCAGGTCTTGTGCTGGGCTACGACCGATTGCTGGTTAATGATTTCACCATTAACATCTGGCTTTTTTATGACCCTTCCTTGTCTGTAAGTCCCGGCCGGCCGCGCTGGGCAGCCTCTCCCCGACGCCGGTGTCTCCAAGCAGAGGGAGGACCAGCTTACTTATTTCCAAACAGCAAATAGACAGCGTAGATCAGGAGCTGCTGTTCTCAGCTCTGAAAGCTGTTTGCATGATTCTAATGCCTTTTCCTTCCCTGGATTGATTGCCCTGTGTAGAAACCCTTCCTGCAAGGAAAAGCAAATGGCAACAGAAGTGGTTGGGGGGGTTCTTCAGAAGCGGTGGGACTGCCTTCTCCATCAGGTGGGCTCAGCCATCGGGGCCAAATTACAGGTGCTGCTTCGGTCCTCTTCACTTGGGGGATGAAACAGCATCAGAATGCAATTTGGCATCCAGGCTCAGACACAGCCCACTCCTCCCTGCGAGGCAAAATTCCCTCGTCAGAGAAATGATGGAGGGAAAGAAGGTTTGCAACGTGGAGGTAGCTCTGATGAGCCGCCTGCCCGGCGTCTCCCTTTGCTTCGCCGAACCCTCTCTCTGTCTCTCAGTGAAAATTACTTGGAGCCAATTGCTACAGTCTGCAGGTATTTCTCCTTTGTATTTCACATCGAAGGCAGCTGTCAGTGTTCCAGCCAGCTCCTCTGCTCTTACAAATTGTTTGTTTGTTTGTTTTCAGAGAAGCTTGCAATAAAAACTCGGGTTACAAAATAGCTAGAAACTTGGCTTGCTCCTCTCCAGCCCCGGCCAAAGGAAGATGCTGCAATTCTCCAGATGATTTAATTGACAATGACCCAAGTGCTGGGGCTTTCCTGGGTGACCCTGGCAGGGAGGCGATGCCCATCCTCTGCCTCACCCTCCCTTAGCTCCAGCCCCATCCCCTCTGAGAGGCTGCAAAAATTGGGGTTGTCTTCTCAGAACACCCAGGCAACAGTTAGAGGGGCAGCCTCAAGGGGATCAGAGGGTCCTTGGGGACAAACGGGCTGTTCACGGGTGTAGAACACTTGAAAAGACCAGGTCTGTCTGCAGCCAGTACGTGCACTGGGACGTTTTGCTTTTCAGGCGACGCGGGAGCCTGTTCTCCCCTGCTTCAGCCAGGAGGTGCATCCCCTGCCCTTGGAGGGCTGCAGATCCATCAGGATGCAGGGATGGGACCTGGAAGTTTCCCCTCTGCTCAAAAAAAAAAAAAAACAAAACCCAAACCCCAAAACTTTGGAGTTTCACCTGATAAAAAAGCTGCCTGGAACTAAGTTTCTTGTACAACTGGTGGCTCATCCAGATGGTTGGCATTCCCTGTGCAGCCTCTGCTTTCCCAGCACCCGGGGCACCGCAGGTTTCCCTTGCTGCCTGCCTTTTATCATCCATGGGGTTTTCCTGCTCCTGCTGAACCCGGGGTCCTTGGGGCTGAGCTCCCCTTGCTCCCCAGCTCCCCGTGGGTGCTGCTTTGCCTAAGAGTTTGCAGGCTGAAGGCATCAAACAAACTTAAATTAATTCCTTAAAGCTGCACGTAGTTGTGCTCAGCAGTGTTACAAGCTCTGATATGTGTTTTTATTGCGGCTTATTAAAGCATCAGTGGTTAAGAGTTTATTTTTGATGTATTTTATTGCACGATGATTTACAATAAGCTCTTAAAGAATGCACAGTCATTGCTTCTAATAATCATTTAATACATATTCATAAAGCATTTCTAAGTGATACCTGCATTCAGAATATTTTATTGGCAGCAACACACAGGCTGGAGTCTTCTGAGCTGCACGAGACCAACACAAGGTCTGATAAAGAGAAACCATTTTTTGCTCATCTCATGGTGCACCGCTGCAAACTTCCAGGTAACCTTTAACGTCTTCAGAGATGCAGTTCTCCAGGAAAAAAACATAGCCTTTTTATTCCTTTTTTCTTTTCTTTTTTATGTTTAAGTGTCTCAGGGGTCAGGCAGCTTCAGCCAGGGCTTTGCGTTGAAACCTGGGGCAGCTGGTTTGTGGGGAGGGACAACCCATTAGTGGATTCCTTAAAGAGTTAGAATAACTTCAGGCAGAGTCAAAATTACTTTGGTTTGGTTTGTTTATTTAAGTGTTTTCTTAACTGTTGAGTGTGCAAGTGTTAGTTCCGGCAATAGGATCACCAAGTTTGGCACGAGTGTTTATCTTGTCTGAAAACTGAATCTCTAATTACAGAGAGAATCCCTGAGACTTTCTAACTGGAGAAACCCCTGGAGAAAGCCCTTGTAATACAGATGGGTTGCCTTTGCTACCCAGATGGTGGGAATAGGGGATCATGCTTTGTCTGAAACCTTGATGTAACCCCCAAACAAGGTTTCTCATTGTAACGGCGCTTGGTCCTGGTGGTGATTGTGGTTTGTCATAATGTGATTTTACCATATGTTTGGACAAATCCAGGAAGAAGAGATGTGCTAAATTGACTTTGATGGTGTGGTAAGTTTACCATCACCATCACAATTTACCATCACGGGTAAATTTAGGTGGGGACAAGGGGGAAGGTCAGAACTTTGGGGAGTAAATTGCTGAAGTTTAAGCAATGATGGTTTACTTACTTTTTCTTACCAATCGAGCTCAAAGCACTTTGGGAAAAAAAGAAGTCTTCAAGACACAAAATGGCAAACTGTTTTTCCCAAACCTGACTCTGAAGCAGAGCCCACCGGCTGCGTCCTGTGCCTGTTGACTCTAATTCTCCGTACAGAGAAAAGCAGCAGCGCTGGGTGGAAGGAAGTGCACTCTGGGCAGAGTTAGGTGCTCTATCTGGTAAAAACCGAAGTCGGTAGAAATCAGGTTTCTTTATGAAATGAATGAAAAGAGGAGAAATTCCCAGTGAAATAATGGGGGTTCAGTACTTTGCTCACCTCAAACAGAGATCCTGCATTTTCCTCTTTGAATCCAGGCACGGTGCTGTGCCTGGGTGCTTGATTAATGTGTGCTGGGTGGGCAGGTTCATTAGCTTTGTGTGACTTCAGCCTGTGATGTGAATGTCTGCAGTCACCACCAGTTCTCCAGACAGAGACTTTCTTTGCTTTAGGAATCCTGCTCTTCCTGACGTGCTAATAGGGAATAATGAAACCTTTAATTGGATGCTGGGGAAGGATTTGTCCTTGGAGCTCTTACCTCTCTCGGTAGAGAGGGTTTTGTTCTTTTGCTGGTGTTCACGTGCAGGGAAAGGGTGGATTGCCATCAATTTGGGTGTTTTGGTCCAGGTGGGAAGGAACCTCCCAGGGCTGCTGCAGGACTGAGCATCCCCCCGCAGCCCCCGGCTCCTGGTGCCAGCTCAGACCTGGATCCTGGGAGGCTGCAGTTTGCATTTTGTCCCAGCTTTGTCACCTGGTGGTGAAACCCTGGGGAGCTGAGCAGCCGAGCTTCTTGCCTTAACCTGCATGGAGCCGTGGGCTCCTTTTCCTCGAGCGGGGACCCCCAAGCGCAGTGATTTGCTCCTTCCCCCAACACACCAACACCTCCGCGAGCGAGAGTGACGTGCCTTCACACATATAGAAGCAAGGCTTGTATGCAAATACCGCTGGCTGTTGTGTCGTGTGGAGTCATTAACATTTAGGAAGCTGTGATTATATAAGAAAACAAGAAAATAAATCAGCAGATACTTTGTCTTCCTGTTTAAATGTCCATCGT
Organism: Gallinago jamesoni; assembly: GCA_025769975.1. NCBI lineage: Eukaryota > Metazoa > Chordata > Aves > Charadriiformes > Scolopacidae > Gallinago > Gallinago jamesoni. The sequence goes on along the minus strand of JAOQGH010000069.1, from coordinate 5,680,143 downwards.
GGGATCCAGCGGAACGGTTTTGCTTAAAAGGAGCATCAAGTGCTGTTTTGAGCAGGGGCTGCTCTTGGGTGGTTAATCACAAAGGCAGTAATTGACTGTCATACTGCTTTCTTTCGCATTTTTATCCTCATTATTCATCACCAAGAGAGAAAAAAAAAAAAAACAGCCAGAGACGACAGCCAGAGAGAACAGAGCAAGTGCTGCTGTAGGGCTCCCCAGGAGCCAGCGTGGGTGTCACCTTCTCCGCGTGGCTTAGTGCCACCGAGGGGGACGCAGCCACCAGGGAGCCGCACATCGACGGTGCATGGGTGCGTGGTGTCGGTGTGCCCCTCCACCATGGGCGTCGGAGACTTTCTCCATCAATCCCTTGGTTACAAATTTTCACACGGTTTGTTGGGCAAGGAAGCGCAATTCCCCAATTTAAGCCTGTTGCAATTAGTAAATTCTAATCCATAAGGAAATGTGGTTTTTTTTCTTCTTGGATTTATTTTTTTTTAAAGTTAAATACATTTCTCCATGTGCCTTTAGAGCTAGATCATCTTCTGAATTTTCAGCCTTGCCCTTTCCGAAGCGAGTTGTACGGCTCTGCACCCCACTTCTGTACTGTGGCCCAGAGATTTCCCTTCCTCTGCTTTTTCAAGCTCTTTTTCTCTCTTTTTCCCCCAAATCCTTTTTCCCTTCCCATTGCAGACCCCACCAGACGGGCTGCCCTGTTGACCCCATCCTGGCTGCCCTCCCTGCCCTGTGGTACCAGGGGACTGTTGGGGACTGAGCCGCTTTCTCAGAGATAATTTGAGGCAAGAAAGGCACAATTAGATGCACATTTAAGCCCTTCATGACGTTTGACTAATTGAGAGGGGAATTGAGAGTTATTTTTACTCAATGCAGAATCTGGAGCTGGTAAAATATTTTTCTTTCTGGAAAAGTTGTTTGGCTGTGGAGCACGGCTGAGCGAATTTTGCTGTCACCGCAGCCCTGCGACGGCCACCGCGAAGAGCTGATTACCCAACACGGACAGGAGAGGAACAATACGAAAAATGACAACTCTCAGCACCAAACCATCCTGCCCTGGGGAGAGGGATCATTTCCATCAGTTGGGAAACATCAGGTCACGATGTGGACCAAGGGCTACATCGCGTCTATTGTGCCCAGTCTGGTGTTACAGACAGCGCAACATCTTGGGTGGAAAAAAGTGGATTGTGGCATCTAACTCATGGATAGAAGAAGCGGTGGCAAGTTCCCTTGCAAGGCTGGGGAGCTTCTGCTGCTTATAGCCAGATACGAGCTGTTTTTAAAAAGAAATCTGTTTTTTTCTTGTTGGGGATGGCACTATTATTATATGGTTTGGGTTTTGCTTGCAAACAGGCTGGGAACTTTCATGGTGAAAGAATGGGTTTAGCAAGAGCATGAACTTATTGGCAATGATGTCCTATGTGTGGTAGGAAGATGTAGGAGAACTGGACACAACCAGGCTGTGGATTGAAGCCGATGAGAGGTGAAGATGCACAGGAGATGTTGAGATCCTGGTCCCTAAGCTGGTATTAACAGTGAGAAACATGGAAACCTCTAGTTCTGATGTTAAAATCAGAAGAATGTCACTGTTCTCATCTTGTTCAGTTCATGGAGAAGGGCACAGATGTCTTCTAGGGGCTAAGTTTACTTCAATAGCCGTGGATGAACTCAAGGAAACACTGTAGAAGGTCAGTGGAGCAAGTCTCCCAGATAATTTTGAGAACCTGTGCCACTCTCAAGGTTCTACAGATATGGGTAACTTTATAACCACAGAATTCTATCTTTGCTGTCAACAGAGATCAAGGATTCTTCCTGGTGCAGGTGCTGAGCCGCTGACATGATAGGAGGTGGGAGTATGTAGAAATGCATTACCCCTGCTCGGGATGAGGGATGCAATGCGCTGTGCCCATCACAGAGCCCACTGAGAAGGACTGCCATGGACTGGTGGGAGAAAGAGGAGATCACCTTGTAGCATCACACCCATCTGCAGAGAAGTCTTTTGGGTACAACACAGAGAGAGTCTGGGACATCCTGTCCAGAGTCTGTCAATGAGAACGGGTAGAAAAAGCAATCACATCAAAACCACAGGGGTGCAAGATCATTAGGGCTGCAATTAACTACACTAAATGAGATTTGGTACCACCAGGTCTTAAGGGGTTTCATCAGGTTAAGAGCACTGCAGCTTGGTGTCTTAAACAGGTTGGATGTGGGCTGGTGGCTGGAGCTTCCAGCAGATCCTCAGAGGAGGAGACACACAAGGAAAAGCTAGGAAGATCCTGAAGTGCCAGTGTCTGCACCTCCAAATACCCTCTTTTTCAGGAGAAGTGAGGCAAATGAAAGTTCTCTGGGCAGCTGCCAGAGCAGCACAGCTGACCTGGGGCTGGAGCTTCTGAAGGGACAACTCAGGCACCGTCTCTTTCTGCTGGTGCTCTCTAAACCTTTGACCCGTTCAGTCACACCAAACTTTTAAGAGGCCCAGAATTAACCTGGAGAAATGTGTTTAGGTGTTTCCCCAGATGTTTTATGCACATTTAATGATTTGAACATCGAGTACATTGGTACTAAATCCATGAGGCAAGTTCTCCCAGAGGAGCACCGCATGGTCTTTTTAAAAGGATTGCCCATGCTGCTTCAAGTGAGTCTCCTCTCATTTTTCCCAGCCTGTCTGTGCTTGCAAATGAATTGCTACTTGTCTTATATTTGGTTTTATATCCACATTGCAACAGACAATTCTGTCACGCAAGAGAAGGAGGTTAGCATGTACAGCCCAGAACACCTCCACAAGAATTCAGCCCAAGGTGGGAATCACTGCATTGGGCTTATATTTATTGCTTTCCAGCTTATGCGCTGATCCTGGAAACATTTCTGCAGCTGTGTCCTTCCTATGATGCCTTTAGCTTTCATTTGAACACCATGTTTTATCTTTGTTCTGTTATTGAGTGGGAGAAACACCAGATGTGGGTTGTTCTTCGCTCAGCCCCACTGTCCTGCCTGCACAAGATGCCAACTTCTCATTGCCACAGAATTGCCCGACTACAGCTGAAAGTCCTGGGTTCATTCGCCACTGGAAAATGAACCCGAGGTAGTACTTTTTAGAAGGAGAAAATTGAGATAAAGAAAACTGCACTGGCTGAACTTGAGAAATTCAGGTTAATCATCTGTGTGCCGCCAGTTACCATCATTATATGCTTCCTTGGTCCTGACTTGCCTCTGAAATACATGTAAATAATACCACCGGTGATCTCCTGGGAATTTCCCCTCCTGCCCCATCGCTCACGGCTGACCCCATCCGCTCCCTCCCGTCGGGCACCATTGCATCCTCCCCTCCCGACGTGTCAGGCTCACCCTCCATTTACAGCCCTGCTTGCTCTTTAAGCCTGGGAGAAATCCGCAGGAGAAGGCAGGTTTAAGTGCTTTGCTGGATTGGGGCCAGAGCTGGTCGAGTTTACAGCCGTGCTTGACCAAGTACTAAACCCTAAATGCTGTCGATCAGTGTTGCAGCTTAATGTTAAAATGTCCATCAGTGCTCTGAGCAAAAAGCTTCTTCCCTGCAGCACCCTCAGGAGGCAAACACGAACAGGAGCCAGCTCAAATCCAGCCGATTTCTACCAAAATTTAAAGCTCGGTTTGCAGAGGCTCTCAACAGCCTTCACGGGCTCTGGCTGGTAGCTGTCGCTCTTCATTGCAAACATCCACTGAGTTTTATAACCATTTAACTGGAGGAAAAAGCAGCTCGCAGCCAAAAAACCCTCAGCAGCAGCGGGCTGGGGGTCAGACCCCAATCTCCCCGAGCAGCCGGTGTCCCCCCCAGGAGCCCATGCCGGGACCCCGACACCCCCGTGGTCCTCGCACCTACCCTCTGCTTTGACACGTAGCAGCCTGACGTCCGAGAGCCTCTCCCAGCCCTGCTCTCCCAGTCGGCTCCTCTGCTCCGCTGGTGAGAACGCTTCCCAAGTGTCCAGGTCGGGCACTGTGCTCCCGGCAAAGCACTCTTTGGATTTCCCACGTGGGGGAGAGGATGGAATAAGTTGGAGCATCCCCCGTGCTGAGCCCAGCCTGGAGCCTCTCTGCCCACCGTGGGCATCGTGGGTCTTGTTTGTGACCGTGCACGCTGAAAAACAAGCCTGAGAAGATGAGTTTTGTGCCTTTTCCCCAAAGCTTTGCTAACATCCACGGGCATCCCAGGGTTGTGATCGTTTTTCCCCGTGATTTGCCGACACGCTCTTTTGGAAGCTGTAAGTGGTGCTGAGGAGGGGCCTCATTAACACCGAAGTGTGTTTATTAGACGGGGGAACCAGATGAGTATCTCTCAAGGAAAGACCTTAGTTTGCTGCAATCTTTCCAAATAGCTTTAACTGATCTTTTTTCTTCTATTAGCAAGACATTGCCTAATAATTATCCTCTTGGACACCTGGGTCATCAGGACAGAAGCTGATGGGCTGCAGCTCTGTCTCCCTTCCCAAACTCCAGTGTTCCCTGAAGTCACATCCCTTCACGGGGGCTTACATGGGTCAGTGCTGGGGACACGACCGCTGCCCAACTCGGGTCAGACCTATGTCTGATGAGCTGTTGGTTATAATCACATCCCCTGGTCCTGTAAGTCCTCTTCATGCCAGTGAAATCCAGTGCGGAGAGTGGCGTCGTGCCCTTCCCCATTGCATTGTGGCCACCAGCAGTATCTGAAACTGCCCAAGGACAGCCCTCAGAAACCTTCTGTGTTTGCCAATGTTACCAATTTACTCCAGATAACTAGAGAGGGAGGTAATGAATTTCAGCTGTTTACCTCTTTAAAAAACTCGTTTCTGTTTAGACATAATTATCGAGCCACTTCTGAGAAAGGCACCATTGATTGCAGAGCTGAATTAGCATTTTGTTGCGTTGGCTCTGACAACCGCCTGCGCCGATACAAGAGCACTTCACGAACATTAACTCATTTAAAGTGTAAATTGCAACTCCTTTTTCATTTTCTAGCTTGGGACCTGGCTGGGCAAAGCTTTGCTCGTGCGTCTCCCGTTGCCTGAACAAACTGGAGAGCTGGGGCTGCCAGCAGGTGAAAGGGAGGGAGTGAGACTTCCCCTGTTTGGGGAGGAATTTTGGTGCTCCCAGCCCCAGGCAGTGATGCTGCGGGGTGAGGATTGCAAGGACGGGTTAGAAATGTGGCTGTGGTGGTGGTGACACCACCTTGGGGCAGTAAAGACACTGAAATTCAGGGGGGTTTCAGGATTGCTCTTGCATCTGGCAGCCCGAGGCAGGGTGGAATCGCTGCTCTCAGCATCAGTGAGAACCAAATTTGGCAAAACAGCAGGAGGAGCATCACCGCCTGGCACAGGGGCTGGCCGTGGGATGGGGAGGGGGGCATGTCCCTTCACCCCTCCCTCATTCTGCCCTAACCTAACCCACTGCACCCAGGTTGTTTGCCATTAGTTACAAATTACGGCTGATAATCTTTTCCTCCTTTGCAAAGCTTATTAAAGCCCAAGGAAGTAAAGGTTTATACAGCAGCAGAGTGATATTATGAGTTTAATCTCCAATTTTATGAAAAACAAGCCTGGTTTATTAAAACCCCAGCCCTTCCCAGCTAGCCCCCAGTGCCAGCATCAACCCAAGGTAAGCAATCAAGAGAACCTGAGCTGCCCAAGGTTGATGGTGGCCACGGTTATTTCCTGTAGAGCTGTGCTTCCCAAGCTGGGATGGGCACTGCTGGTCCAGACCTGGGGCAGAGCTGGAGTGATGTGCTCTAGGACCTGCTGCACCATCAAGGCACAGTCTCTTAGCTTTTAATTTGCTCCTGAAGCCAGTTAGTCTTATTGAGCAGGTTTGCTCAGATATGCTGTATCATCCATGGGGTGTTGCAGCGATCAGTGCCCCGGTTTGCACCTTTGGTGGAGAGGGCATGGAGGGCTCCCTGAGCTTGAGCACCCCAAGAAATCCATCACCACTTTGCCCCTTCCTTTATCTGTATTTAGAGAGGAGTTGGGGGTGGATGTAAGCAGGCTCCAGCGTGCACACAGCAGAGCCCAAGCATGTTACCTGAGTCACTTTGTTCAGCCAGAAAGCCTCAGAGTAAATACCAGTGGTCTCTCCCATGTCCCACCATCAGCACTGTTTTCCCCTCACCCCCTTCCTCTCCATCCCACATTCCCAAGAGCTGCATCCTGAGTAACGCTGTCCCTAAACCCTCCGATCCCTCCCTTGTGGGAGCAGAGCTGCTTCATGCAGCCCCTGGCAGTGTGAGCCCTGGGAAATCCCATCGTTTGTGGGGTTTTTCCCCAATTTGAGACAACAACCCAGGCCTGCTAGCATCCCCCGAGCATCGCCCTGGCAGCCCCAAGGAAACACCCTACCCAGCCCCTCAGCTGGTCCTCCCTGCCAGCTGCAGCCACCAGTACCCACCGCTAACGATCAGGGGCTTAACGAAGCGTGAGGCAGCTGGCTGCTCTCCAACCTGGCCTGCTCAGGAGGGAGAGGGAGAAACCTCCCTGATGTTTCTCCTGGTTGTAAATCCAATTTCCTTTGCTCGTCCCTGCCCCTGGCTCTGCTCCTCCAGTTGGCAGCCAGCACCAGGACCCCTGCGAGGGACAGAGGGTCTCTGCACCCAAATGGGAGCCATCATCACGGGGAGCCCTGATGGTGCCAGAGGGTCTCCAGGCCATGAGAGCACTTGGGTCTGCTGAACTGAGGTAGGAGAGCTTGGGGATGAGGGTAAAAAGTGGGGGGGGGGGGGACAAGGGGGTTAAAGCTTTTCATGACCTCTCCCAGAGCTACCCTCCAAGTGCCTTCTCTGCAGCTCTCGGGCTCATTTCTCATGTATCAGGACAAGGCTGTTTTGTCTGGGTTGCAAACACTGCAGGGGGATTTTTTGAAAAGCTTTTTTTATTGCTGTGTGAAAAAAAAAAAAAGCAGCCCAATAACTTTTCTATTAATATCAAGCTTTGTAAGTCCTTTGGTTGGTTGGTTTGTTTACAAAATTTCTCATTTTCTATCTAAACTACTTGACAGTGTCCCTTTGAATATGTGTTAAAATAGATCTCGGTTTCATTCCACAACATTTTGGGGAGGATATGAAGCAATTTCACTTGTCAGCTGTGAGTGGGAGATGGATGGGGCCATTCCCCGATGGGTGCCGTCCGGGAAGGGGGAGCGGAGCAGGAGCTGAGCTGCTGCTCGGCTTCGCTCCCCTCTTCTTGGTGCTCGGTGATGCTTGGTGGGGAGGATCCGACTGGGGTGATAGGCTTTAAATGAAAAAATAATGCAGAAAGAAGAACCTTGTTGGGGGACCCAGATGATTGATGCACTTTCATGCCACGCTGCCTGAGTCTGTCTGATGGGCTCTCCAGCAATGTTTGGGCATTGTAACGTGGGGCTGAATAAAGCTGGAAAGGAAAGTCTGTCTCCAGCAGCATCCTTACCTTGAGGCTGGTTGGACTGTGCCAAGGTGGGGGGAAGGATCAGACCCTTGGTAGGACGAGTACCCACGGGGGGAAATGTGAGCATCACTTTTTACTCACTGCTATCGCCCGGGCTTTTGTGGATCCAGACACAGATCTGTAGGTCTGAGGTTGGAGATAGACTTGGCTTGTCCAGCATCTGCTGTCACCCGACCAGCTGTCCTGTCTGGCTATGCCAGCACGGCCTGGCTTTTGCAAGTCAGGAAAAGATAACTCTGAGATAATACAGCAATGCATCTCCTTTCCTTCAGGATGCAGCTGGAGCCTCAGGATGACTCCTTTCTCCAGATTTCCCTTGCTCCGTCCTGCACCATTCCCTCGGGATCTGCTTTGCCTTCCCCCTCCCTTTGCCTCTGTTTCTCTTCACCCTGTTGCTTCGTTAGTGAGGATCCCGGGTAAAGGGTACACTCAGCAGTGCTGCCGGTGTCGGGATGCAAAGGACTCATGGTCCCCAAACTGGGCACACCACACTCCTCCCAGTGCTGCTGAGCAGCACGGAGCATCATTAGCAAAGGCAATACTAGGCTCTGCTCATCAGTGCAGGGGTTAAAACAAAAAACAGAATTAAACAAAAAGACCTGAAAAACTAATCCACAAAACTGAAACTATTTTGCCCCAAAATGTAAAAAAAAAAAAAAAAGAAAAGAAAAAAAAAAAGAAAAAAAATGCGGGTGGGGTAAAAATTTGAGATGGCAGAAAAGTCTAGCTCTCCATCAAAGTTGGCTAGGCAAAGCGTGGTGGTGGAGGTCTGGGTTAGAGACTGCACGTCTGAACCTTGTGTGGCCTGCAAATCTGCTGAGAATTGGCTCGTGTTCCCTCTGTTTGAAAGGGATGGCCAGCACTCGTTCTTTTTTTGTCAGCTGCATCTTAAGATCCACTGTTTATTTATTTTGATAATATTCCAGTTGGAAACAGAAGCAAGAGATAGCAGAGGTGAGCAGAGAGAGAAAAATTAAGGCTGTTAGGGGCTTTTCCTAGCTTGCAAGACCTGGCCGTGCTGGCGTGGCTGGCTGGGACAGCTGTTAGGGTCACAGCTGGCTGCAGATGGCTGCAAAAGTCACTTCCAGGGACCTTTGCCCCTTCCCATTGCAGCATCCTCATCCCAGAGTCTCTGGGCATCCCTTCACTGTGGTCCTGTGGTCCCTGCTGTGGGATTTCAGCCCCTGGTTGGGCGGGAGCAAGCATCTGGAGGGCTGTGCACAAGATTTGTTGAGGCTCCCAGGATTTGGCTTGTTGGCCTTTGCACTCGAGCACAATTACTATTTTTTCAGCATTTTTCTAGCATGGCCCAGTTGTCAGGCATGGAGCAGTAAGTCCTGCTCTCTCCAGGATGCTGGAACTGCTCCCAGCCTTGATCCCTAGCAAAGATGGGGTTCGGACGCTGCGTTGCTTTTATTAAGTTGGAGACTGGCTTGTCTGCAGGGCAGATAAAAAATTTGCAGATGTGCCTGGAAAACAGTTTCTAAACTAGAGATTCCCTCACATGGCCAGGAGGAAAAAAGGAGTTGATATTTCCAACCCAGCCCCTATGGCTAGGGTAGAATATGTTTTCTGGCTCCCTAGTTTTTCCATCAGTTGGAGCAATAGTGTGATTCAGGACACAGGCAGCATGGCCTGGGGAAATGCATCCACTTGTTTCTGCATCAGCCGGCATTTTTAGGCATCACTTAAAGGAGCACAGAATCACAGAATGATAAGGGGTTGGAAAGGACCTCTGGAGATCATCTAGCCCAATCCCCCTGCTGAAGTAGGTCCTTCTAGGGCAGGTTGCACAGGAGCACGTCCAGGTGGGTTTAGAATGTCTCCTTAGATGGAGACTCCTCCGCCTCTCTGGGCAGCCTGTTCCAGGGATCTGTCACCCTCCAAGTGACAAAGTTCCTCCTCATGTTTAGATGGAACTTCTTATGTTCAAATTTGTGCCCATTTCCTCTTGTCCTGTCACTGGGCACCACAGAAAAAAAGGCTGGCCCCATCCTTCTGACACCCACCCTTTAAGTATTTATAGGCGTTGATCAGATCCCCCCTCAGTCTTCTCTTCTCCAGACTAAAAAGACCCAAGTCCCTCAGCCTTTTCTCATAAGAGAGATGTTCTAGGCCCCTAATCTTCTTTGTAGCCCTAAGATGATCAAATAGGTCTGAGCCCAGCTAGAGTCAGCAGCGGGTCCCAGGGAGAGGGATCTGGGTACCATTGTGAGGACAGTAATGAGGCACTTGCATGTTGGTTTTGTCATGGATGATGGCAATGTGTACATCACCACGGACCAGCATAACTAGATTTCTCCCTGTCCCCCTCTTCCATCCCCTTTGTGATAGCTGGTCAGGAGAGAGGTCCTGAAGAGCCCATTTCCCATTGAGCCTGGAGATGACCAGCGAGCTTTGCCAAAACTGCTGGTAGGGAAATGTTTTCAGCAGAGCAGACTGTAGAGCAGAGGAACAGGGGGAATCGATAGACTTTTCATGGTGACAAAGTTACTAAATGCATGCGTGATTGATGAGCGCTGCGTAGCTGGGGATACCGGGACTGGAGGATCCAGAACTGGAGGTGGATGCTTAATATCCCATAATCTCAAGGTGTTGGTTATAAAATCATCACATTCCTCAGTGTTACTACATGAGCACACCATTCATCCATTCAAAACCTGCCGAAGCTCCAGATTCAGCTCCAGCAAGCTGTGCTGAAATACAAACACCTGGGAAGGCTAAAGGGACCAGCCAGGACCGTGCCGCTGCTGCTGCCCGCAATGTGTGGCTTTTTCCCTCTGATTTCTGTAGCCAGTCCCCATGGGGCAGCCCACAGGCTCCTGGGAGAAGAGTTGGGGCCATTTCCCCATTTTTTGGGTTACGGCCCGTCTGGGATGGGTTGTTATCTCAGAAGTGCTGCATCCAAAATGTGCCTCTATGCTTTGCCATTAAGGGTTGCATTTGTCATCCCAGCACAGACTACAGCTCAGATAAAAGGGAATAAAACCGAAGAGTTGTGCCAAGGAAGAAAAGCTCATAGAGAGGATGAAAGAGCATTTTGGGTGAGCTGCATGTAAATGCATTACTCATGCAAAGAAGCCATTAAAGATCATGAGGCTCTTGGATACCACAACAGCGAGGCTGGTAAGTCCCTGGATAGAAAAGCCAAAAAGAATATCTTTGTGAAAGGAGGAGGAATGTATTTATATTTGTATTATAACTGTTAAACCGCAGGGAGGGCAGATGATGATCCGAGCAGCTCTTGGATGAATTCAGCCATCCAGAAACTCATGTCCCAAGGGAAGGGGTAAAGACCAATGCAGCCCTGGGAGTTACCGGGAAATGTTTGTCCAGGCATCCAAGCCTGCATCAGGGACAAACATGGCTTGTTCACTAGGAATGAGCCCTCAAGAGGGATTTCCAGTTGGTTTTGCTCCAGACCAGCAGCTCCTTAGCTCCTTTTGTCGGCAATGCTGTGGTGTTTCTGGCCAAGGGTCCGTAGGGAGGCTGTGTGCCATCCCCAGGTTCAGCTCCCATCTGGGGCAAAGGTTCAGGTTTCAGCAGCTCCATTATTTTCCTGGGGTTTGTTCAAGCTTGGTTAGGTGTCAGTGTATCCAGACCCCACCGTTCACCAGCTAATCCAGGACAGGAAGGCAGAGAGATGGCCCTGAAGCATCCAACCCAACCCGAGTTTGTCAGAGGAAACCCAAACATACAATGTAAATGCTACTGTGGCAATATGAGGGTCTGGGGGATGGTGAGAGGGTTCAGAGAGGAAGGTCCCTCAAACCACACTGTGACACTTCCATGAGCAGTGGCATCCTGCACTGGGAGGCTGTGATGTGTCTCCTCTGGCACTCCAATGTCCCCGACTGGATGGGGACCATGGCGTCCCCATCACCTGCCTATGCCCAGAGCACTTCCCGTGACAAAGCAGGTCGCTCAGTCGTTAAGATCTTTTTCCTCCTGAGATTGTTGTAATTTGGGGAGATACTAGGTTGCAAACCTGGGACACGGAGTTATTTAAAGCAGTAAGTAGAAAATCACTAGCTGATAATACAGCTCAGTTTAAATTTGAGCTCATTTAAATGTCAGTCTAAACTGCCCCTTGAATCAAAGCTGCTTAAATTATTCTGAAAAATAATTGCCTCTATTCATCAGAAGAATGTGCTGTGGATCCAAGTACAACATGAAGTGTCTGATTGGAGATTTGATTTTATTTTATTTCCCCCCCTCCTTTTTTTTTTCCCAATATTGCAGTTAGAAAGAAAGAGAAAAAAAAATCCAACACAACCATCTTTTTTCTCCCAGTAATACTCTATTTTAACGGAGCAGGTCAATCCATCAAATTGCAGTACTGAGATAGGTAAGTTTTATCTGTCCCTGATGGATGTTGCTGCTTATGCAAATCTGTCACGAGACACTGGCTGCAGCTCTTTGGGAACAGGACTTCAGTTTCCCGCAGCTGAATTAAAATATGCAGCTGTCCTGGCTGAGAAGAATAAGTGTGGAGGTTGTTGTGGGGCAGACTTTGTGCTTCCAGTGTCGGCACAGTCATTCTTAAAACTCAGCGTTGTGGCAGATACATCTCTTGGGTGCAGAGGGTGAGCAAGCAGGGAATGCAGAGTGGTGGAAGGTACCCAAAATCCCATCTGCTTATAACGGATGCAATTATTATTGCCCTTTATTTTTGCCACTTGTCGCCTCAGTCAGCTCCACGCACGCCTGGGTCCATGGAGAGCCCAGCTCAGGATCCACTCCGAGGGCTCGGCTGTGGCTCCTCTGTGGAGCTGGGACGGGGACAGGGACGTGTCTGGTAGAGCTCCTGCCGTGTCAGGGCTGCTCACATCCCAGGGACAGGTAAACCCAGTACCACGAGCTTGGCTGAACCACTGCAAACACCCGGCTGTGCTTTTACTCACTCAAAATTGGGCTGGACCTCTTTGATTTGGGATGCATTGAGGTGTTTGGCAGAGGCTGAAAGCCTTTCTGAGGCCAGTTTGGCTGCCCAGAGCCTGTGCAGAGACCGATCGAGCTGAGATAACTTTGCTCGCTGAGCTCAAGTAGGAGTTGGGAGTTACAGTGAAAACATCTGAACATCATCAGTCAGGTTAAAAGGGCATTTCTTGCGCAGATCAGCCACGCTTCTTGGACCTATTTGTCTTCCCCAGCGCAGCACGTGGTGGGAGCAGATGTTATAGACAATAAGTCAGAAATATCTTGCCGTTTTTGAAACCACCCTCCGAGCCCTGAGCTGGCGATGCTGCTGTCTGCCATCTCCTCAGAGGGGTTACCCGTTCCTCAGCCCCCGTGTATTAAATGTGGTGCCAGAGAGTGGCTGCAGTTGCAGTCGTGGAATGTTTTCTCCCCTCTGCTTCCTGAGAAACCCCAGGAAGGATCATCAGAAATGTCATGGTGTAAATCCATCCAGGACCCGTGTGCCTGAATGGCCCCACTGGGCTGGCTGGGCGGGCGGTGGGTGCCCATTCCCTGCACCTTTCCCTTCCCTGAGAGCAGCTGGGAATTTTCCATGTGGATTGCAGGGGTGACAGGCGCTGGTTGGGATGGATTTTGTGCCCACAGCAGTGGCAGGATGGAATGCAGAAGCTGTCAGAGCTCTGGGCTGCAGCAAAATCCATTTCTTCCTCTAAACAAACCTCATACCCTGTGTGCATCCCTGATTTTTACCTTTGTATTAGCATTTCCCAATTATTCAATGCTTTCCGGCTGGATGGCATTTGGTATTGCTGTTTATTGACACTGGGGACCACGGCGTTGACATTATTGCTACCAAGTGACATTTACATGGACACCAACGTCATATGGATATCAATAACGGCAGCCAAGTTTGGGATGCAGCATTAACTATGTGAGGCAAGAAGGGCAGCTTCTCTTATTGATGCTGATAGTTTAAAAAGAAAAAAAAAAAAAAGGCAACAAAAAGCCAGTTTTAAGTTCTACTGACCAGATTTCTGGCAAACCCATTGCCGGGCTGTGAGAGCTGGTCTTGTCAAGCAGCCAAGACTCAGGGACCTACCAGGGGGCAATCCCAGCTGCAAAGACATGGGAGCCAGCCCAGCCAGCCCTGATGTTGACAGAATTGATTTTTCGCTGTGCACGACCGGAGGACCAGGTTTGTTCTGGTGTGCCGGAGCCGTTTGCCGCTCGTTCATGGTGTTTGCTCGGTGATTCATCCCCTTCCACCCCGGGTCTGGGCAGCAGGACTCTGCTGCGGTGGTGAGTCCTGGGTCACGGGTCCTCCCCACGCTGCACCACCCTTGTCCTTTGCTCATCCTGTCCCCACAGACCATTTGCTTCACCATAATCATCATTATTATTATAATTACCTCTACTACCATCATTAGTATTATTACTGTTGTGTCTCTCTCTATGCAAAGAGTGTTTTGGCTTTAGAATCATAGAATCATCTGGGCTGGAAGGGACCTCCAAAGGCCCCGCAGTCAGCAGGGACACCCCCAACTAGACCAGGTTGCCCAGGGCCTCCTCGAGCCTCACCTTGAATGTCTCCA
>JAOQGH010000069.1:5643888-5666092 GCA_025769975.1 Gallinago jamesoni | reverse complement strand
TGCTCCAACCCCCTGAGCATTTTTGTGGCCCTCCTCTGGACCCGCTCCATCAGGTCCATGTCCTTCTTATATTGAGGTCAGTGCTCCAGGTGAGGTCTCACCAGAGCAGAGTCAAGTGGCAGAATCCCTTCTCTGGACCTGCTGGAAACACTTCTTTGGATGGAGCCCAGGATGGGATTGGCCTTCTGGGCTGCAAGTGCCCACTGCCTTTACCCAAAGGTTCACAGGCTTTACCCAAAAGCCTGTGAAGTTTAGCCCAAAGCAGCTCAGCAGCTGGTGGCTGGATCCAGTCGGAGGATTAGGATGCAACCCTGCAGAGAAAATGCTGGGTCATCAGGCAGCCGGTGTCAGGGCAGGTTTTGAGGGTGTCACCGGTTAAATCACCTGCTGGGTGAAAGCCAGGTGAGGATGGGCAGGTTGGGAGTCAGAGCGATGTTGTTAAAGCACGACATCCCTCCTCAGTGCTTAAATACTGTGGGAGAGCCCCAGCACTTGTATAATTCACACTCCGAGTTTCTGCCTTGTTTGTCATCAGAGCAACCATTACTTTTAGCGGTGGCTGGTTCTCCTGGTTCTCTGGCCAGTGTGACACTGGCCACACAGGGAACCCCCATGAGCCTCGAAATGGGCAGAGATGGGGCAAAATTCAAGCTAAGAAATCCCGCTGCTGAGTCATTGCCTTCTCCTCAGGGCTGACCTTGTTTGCCTGCAAATATTTAGAAATCCCAGATAAAGGCTGTGGGGCACATTGAATTTAAAAAGACAACAAAATTTTTATGCAAGTGACCCAATTTTAACATGAAACACCCAAGTGAGATGAGATCAGGCCGATGGAAACATCTCTCTCTCTGGGTGCAGTTTGGCTTATTAAAGCAGGGATCAACACCGATAAAGAAATGAAATATTTAAGATTTTTGAAAAACACCTTGGGCTACTCTGATGCTGCAATGAGATCGATCCCGGCTGCGGGCTGCCGAGGGGAGGTCACCCTCCACTGGGTGTCACAGCATCTCAGCTGGGACCCCAATGGCTGGGGCCAGTTTATGGAGGGAAATGTCACTGACACACAGCAGAGCAGGGTTTTTTTAAAAAAAACTTGACTTCTTTAAAAAAGGTTGAGCCAATGCAGCTGAATTGTCTTAGAAACAAGAAAAAAACTCCGTGGCTGCTCTCTAAGCCCTCGCAAGCACCATCCTTGATGGGATTTGAACGGTGTGTAAAACGCCTGATGCACTTAAGGTAGGGAAGAAAAATACCTTTTTTTTTTTTTTTTTTCTTCTCTTTCCTGAGAATCAGGTTAGAAATTCTTCCTGGAATTATTGCAGTGTGGGGTGTCTCAGCACAAAGCAAGTATCGAGGAGCCTATGCCCAGGAAACACAGGCTCTTTCCCGGGGTGGGCACGGTGGTGTTGAGCTCACTGGTGTCTCAAGAGGTTTTTCTTATCCTCTTATCATCTAAAGACCAGTTCACAGTATCCCCAGGGTTCCTGGGGCACATTGCATCTTTAGTCCCACGCAGCTCTCTGTCTGTAGCTGAAGCGAAGGACAGAGGCAAGAAAAAGTACAGTGATTTCTTTTTCACCATCTTTTATCTTTTGGCCTTTTGTTTGCTCCTGGAAACCTGGAGGAGCGTTTGGGTTTGGGTGAGGTTGGAGTGAGGTGTCCGTCCCCTCTACAGCAGCTGCATGGAGGTTTGCCATCCCCGTTTGAAGGGTAGGAGAGACCTGTACCTGCTGGAAGAACGTTACTTTGAACAGTTGGTCCGATAATCCCTAGAGTGAGATCCACATCCCCACAAGTGATATTTCCATGGGAAATAGTAGCTGTCATCCTGCTAATAGAGACACAGCCCGAGGTCCTGCTGTCCCTGCTTGGGTGATGCCGGTTATTCTGGCCTGGGAGGTGACTCTGGGGGCTCAGGACGAGGTGCAATTTCTCCCTGACACCTACCCCAATGTGGGCGACTCGCACGGGGCTGTGTTTTCTCTCCTTTGGCTTGTACTGCGCTGCGTGGGTGCAAATTGGGCTTGGGAGCAGGAGCGCTGGCCCTCAGAAACCATCCCTCCAACCCCTTTCTCTGCTGATCATTCCCATCCGTAAAAGGGGGTTTTTCTTACCCGCTGCACAGTCGCTTCTGCAAAGTTTAATTTATTTGCTTGCTTTTTCTTGTAAAGCACTTTTTCCCTGGCTGGATAGATGAGGCAGAGAAGACAAAGTCATCCCCTTCTCTTTATTTTCAGGATTCCAGCTGAGCTTGGCTTCCCAAGGGCTGCGCTTTTGAGGCAGGGAGTTGGTGGAGCAATTTAGCCGAGCGCAGGCTGGGAATGGCATGCATTTTGCTAGAGGCTCACGTAGGGAAAAGGCAAATGGGATGCAAAGGTGATGCATTTCCAGGGGCATTAGAGCCCTGGAGCAGCTTCATCTTTGCACTGACCTTCCTCAGAAGGGGATGCTTCAATGTTTGTCACCTGCATGATCCCCTGCGGGTGACAGCTCTTACTCCTCAGCACGGAAGGCACAGGGGAAGGCTGCTTCCCCTCCTCAGCCTACTTAATTCATCAGGATATTGGTGTAAATGGGAAAAATGGTGCATGGTTCAGACCTGCTGACGCACCAGCTGCGTGAGGGCAGTGGTATTTGCTCTGGACCCACCTGTGTGTCTCCCTGTGGGAAAAGGACTTTTGCATTTACCCACAGACAGAAAACAAAACCCCCAAAAAGCAGAATAAACTCCCAAAGCACTGCCCCATCACTTCATATGATCTGTGAGCCAAACTCAGCGAGGGTAGGACTGGCAGCAGGTGAATCGTGACCCACATCTCCCCAGTCCTCTTCCCGTAGCCCCCTCCCGCATCACCCACCACCGAGCAAAGCTGGCACGGGAGATCTTTAGGGCTCAACCTCCCACCCAGGGTTCACCCCCCAGCAGCATCGTTTTGGGAAGCCGAGCTGCAGCCCCCAGTTGCCATGACACTGAGCCACCCCCGAGGATGCGGCTGCGGCTCTCTGCCCTCCGTGACCCGTTTCCCCCAGTATCTGGCATCTCGCCCACGCGCCCGTCTCTCTCAAGCAATTACCTGCTCTGATTGCCCACCCTCGCATGTCACCGCTTAGATAGGTGCTTATATGTGTTTTAATCAAGTGAGTCACGCAGGCGGAGGGGACTAGGCAAAACACTGTTTCGGTCCTTGTCTCCTTGCTGGGTAAATGATGGCTGGGAATTCAGTGAGCATGAAACTCTCTCGTTTGGGTGGATTTAGTGGGTCTGGAGGCTGAATGGGTTGCGATGTGTTTAGAGGCCACTTGAGTTTGATTTTGGGTGAAGTGGTAGGGACTTGATTTCTGGCCCTGGCCCTGGCCCTGAGATCTCCATGCCCCATCGTCGGTCATGAACAGCACCTTTGAATTATTGAGGCTTTGAAAAACTGAGGGGTTTTATCCATGATACGTGGAAATGGCACGAACGGAGACTTTCCTGGATGGTCTGAACCTGCCACTCAAGGGCTTCAGAGCAGTTGCCACAGGCAGGAGAACCATGCTAACCCCAACTCCTCGTGTGGCTGTGGGGTTCCAGCTGCAGAACTTAAACCACTTAAGAGGGTGTTTTCCATCATATAATAGAAATGAAAATTCACAGGCCAGCTCCTGAGCCAGCCCGGTACAGCACGGCTGTACCAAAGTCCATTTATGTCACTTTAATCAATACAACCTTGTTTCCTCTGGGAGCATCTTGGAGCAGTTAAGGATGCCTTAACGACACACTAAATCCATTTGCTATCATCACCCTGGGCATTTACAGGCAGTAATTTCACGCAGGCAGGGGCGGTGATGTTTCCAGGGTGATGGATGCCGGCGGGGCTGACGTGGGGAGGTTTTCCCGAGGGTTTGGGCGTAGCAATGGTTTTTCAAAGCGTTGCCTTGATTTCCCCGCTGAGTTTGTTTGGGAGGTAGGAGACCTGCCGGGACAGGTTCGTGCTGGGGGAGGCACGTGGCAGGGAACAGCGACGGCGGCGATGGGGTTTTTACAGATCCTGGTTTTATGCTCAAAAAGCCCCAAGAACAGGGGGGATTAGTGTTGCACCGATTGAGCCGCATCGGGAAGGCAGCGCCAGCACGTGCACCCCTCGAGGTGTTTTTATGCCTGTATCATCCTTTTAGTTTGAAGTTTAATCCCAAATAGCTGGGACTTGCTGCATCGCCTGTCTCGTAACAGCTTTACAAAGCTGTGACAACAGGCAGGGAAAATGAAGCTGTCTGGCAAATGACACACGACAAGGAGTTGGAGTTAACTGCTTTTAAATTCATTACGGCTCCAAAAGATTGAGCAAGGTGAATGATTTAAAGGTGCATAATGAGATGGATTTAGCCTCTTTTTACTGCCGTTGAATGATCTGTGAACAAGCTTTGATCTCTGCGTTACAGTCGCTACCAGGATTTGTCAGCAAGGGGGGTTATTTGAGGACCCCATGCCACTTGTGGCGGTGGCTCGGTTGCACTCGGTGACTTTTCTCTGGCAGGACAAATGCCAACTCATCAGTGATTTCATAGAATCATAGAATGGTTTGGATTGGAAGGGACCTTAAAGATCATCTAGTTCCAACCCCCTTCAGTTCTGCCCAGAGGAGGCATTCAAAGCGAAGGCTGAGGGGAGACCTTATTTATGTTTAGAAGTACCTAAAGGGTGGGTTAAAGGATGTTGGAGCCGGACTCTTTTTGGTGGTTTCCAGAGATAGGACAAGGGGCAATGGGTTCAAGCTGGAACATGGGAAGTTCCATTCAAATATGAGGAAAAACTTCTTTAGGGTGAGGGTGGCACAGCACTGAAAGAGGAGCAGGGAGGTCGTGGAGTCCCCTTCTCTGGAGATCTTCAGGACCTGCCTGGATGCAGTCCTGAGTGATGTGCTCTGGGCAACCCTGCTTTAGCAGGTGGGTTGGACTGGATGATCTGTAGAGGTGCCTTCCAACTCTGACAATTCCATGATTCCATGTTTCCATGAAAGGGCACATGGGCAACCTGGGGGCTGAAGGCAGCCACTGTGCAGCAGGTCTCTGGCTTATGCAAGGGTCTTGGGAGCTGCAGGAAGATTTCTGTGTTGTGTGATGACAAACATCATGACAGGGAAGTCTTCCAGCTGTGGGATGCCCTGGCCATAGCACTTACGGCACATCTGGGAGACCCAGGGCTTCAACCTGCTGTGCTTCAGCCAAAAAACATCTAGCAGGGCTGGATCCAGGAGCTCCCCCTCAAGATCAGCTCCCCCATCTCTGGCTGTGTGAGGCAAAGGGAATTATTCACATTTTGGGGGAGAAAAGCACATCCTGCAGCAGCCCAGCAGAACAGCCTGTTGCTCAAGGTCCATTTAGGGCTGGTACCGGGTTGGAGTCCCGTTATGGTTATTTTACAGCAAACTAGTGGGATGCAAATATTCCAGTAACTCAGGCTAATCCTTTCTTAAACAAGAATTCTCAGCAGTCAGCCTCATCTCCAAAGACATGTGCCAACTTGGTGTCTTTCGGGCTGAAATATTACTTCTGGTCTGCATGTTTGTGGTGCTGTTGGGGAGATATATATTTCTGAAGTGCAGCTGCCTCATTTTGTTTTACAATTCATAAGCAAACGAACCCGAATGATCCAGTGCAGTATGGGCACTAAAAATAGCTTTAATCAATCAACTTTTTAAAAATAAGAATGTTCCTTAAAATTATGCCAGCACCAGCCAGCGCTGCCTCTTGGGAATTTTATTCTGACTCATTTTTCTTCCAGTTCTGTTCTTTCTGTTTCTTTCTTTTTATTTTTTTTCCTGCTCCTAGTTACCAAATATCGTTGAGTTTGGGCTGGTTTTTGTTACTCAGCATACAGAATGAGGTGGATATTGGAGACTTTTACAGCTATTTTTGTCACTGGTGGCATGAAGGGATGGGAAGCGTAATTTGCTGGTATTTGGGCAGCACCCCTGAATACTGGTAACACAGTCACTATGTACTTTTAATTCAGTATTTCTACACTGAAGCAGCTTCCCACCCATACCCAAACCTGTCAGGGTGGCCCATCCATCAGTCAGAGGAGATGGACACACAGACACGGTGGCAGTGCTTGGCGGGACAAGGCAGCAGCCGTGCCCACCCCACCCCCTGCTCTTCCCCTGTCACCTTTTCCTGCAAGTCCTTCGATGCTCCCCAGCTTTTCAGGAGCATGAAATGGTTGCTTTGTGGTCTGACCAAGCTGGTGGCCATCTTTGGGGTCTGCTGGACCACTCAGGTGAAGGACGGAGCCCCTCTCCTGCCTCCCCAAGCTTCTCCTCCTGGAGCCACTTGCACTCCTGCCGCTGCCGGGGGACAGATGCCACGTTGGATGGTTTAGAAGCAGGTCCTCAGGTTTCCCACCAGCCTCATTCCTAAAGGCAAATAAGGCTGTGACTTTGCAAAGGAGGAATTACACACCCGAGTCCTGCTGCTCTCTGATGAGCAGTACGTACCCAGCTCACCAAGAGCACTCTGAAAATCCCAGTCTCTTAGATGTGTGTGTATATATATGTGTGTGTGTGTGTATTTAGTGCATTAGTCACATCTTAGACTATAAAAACTGAAACTTCAGTTGGCTGCTTCTTCCGTAAACATGTTCTTCTTGTAACTATAACTTGGCTTTTATTGCTTTGTGTTATTCCTCCACATTGTGTGCAGTATGTACAGATGAAATAACAGTAATAATCACAATACTGCCAAATCCAAGTGTTTATAATAATGGGTTAAGTCTCCAAAATCCCCCGACTGGCTTAAAAATAATAAGATTATGTGAAAATAGTGAGCACAATGATCTTGTCTTGCTGCTTTTCCATTGCTGGGTGGCTAGGCTTTTGGCTCCTGCTTCTCTCCAACACGAGCACTTAGAAAGGAGGTTTGGGGAGGGGAACTTTTAACTGAAGCCGAGACTGATTCCCTGTGAAGGACCTGGGAATTTGAAGCAGCATGTCCTTCATCACGAGGCATGGGATGAAAGCAAGGGAGTTTGTGACGCGGCGGTAATACAGTCCCGGCATTTTTTACTGTGTTTATTGGAGAAATATTTTTAGAATTAGAGTGACGGACGGTAGAGATTATCTCCCTAAAAAGAGGGAGGCACAGACTGGCCGAGCTGCCTAATGAAGGAGGGTGGTTGCGTTATGGTGTGTCTGAGCCTGACCTGTACCCACGTCACGGGAGGTTTCTGGGCAGTATTTGGAGCGGGGAAATGACTGATGCAAATTGAACAAGACACAGACCAGGGCTGCAGACATGGCAGTCTGCCCTGTACCTGTGCAGTTTTAAAATAGGTATTGAAAATCCAGCTTTCTAACAAAACAAGCCCTTTCTTTTCAAGTCTTTCATTTTCATATTCATGAAGACCTTCAGGTTTTTACAGAAAATATTAGACTTTGACCTGCAGGCTAAGAAATCCTGCACATTGCACAAATTATAAGGATCTAAAAGTTTTCTAGAAACAGGAACTATCCCTGTTGTTTTGCTGGCCAAAATACATGAAACAGAGATCTATGTTGCTTCATTGCAGTTAATTTTACATTTCTTTTGGGGCCAAGAATTGGAG
The DNA here is from genome assembly GCA_025769975.1 of Gallinago jamesoni. NCBI lineage: Eukaryota > Metazoa > Chordata > Aves > Charadriiformes > Scolopacidae > Gallinago > Gallinago jamesoni. The sequence goes on along the minus strand of JAOQGH010000069.1, from coordinate 5,658,510 downwards.
GTTTATGGTGAGAAGGAGCTGGGGGATGATGGGTTTGGGTTTGGGTTTGGTATTTTCAGTTCAGCCACATCATTCTTTTCTTCTGCCTGCAACCACCCATGTCATGGTGTACAAACCATCTCCGGAGGAGACAGAGCCATCAGGCCTGGCTGGGTCTGGTCTTCCAGTTTAATTAGACCCATGCCTAAACCAGTTGAACTGAACAAGTGCAAAGCTGTGAGTTCGGTGAGGACACGGCTTATTTCTGCTTTTGCTCCAGTTTGTTCCGTTGACATAAACTTAAAAGAATTAAGTCTCTTTTAAAGTTAAGTGTGAAGGTCTGGATGCCAGGGTGTCAAAGTTCTCCCTCTGGGTTTCATCCTTGTGACCCTTGGGCAGGTCTACGTGCCACCAGCCGGAGGTGAAGTGGTGACACTGGGATTGCCCCATTCCTCTGCTCCTGGGTTTGGGGCCTGAGGTTGGCATTGCAAAACATCACAAGTTGACAGCTTTAAAAAGGGAGCGAGGAAAAAAGAAACTTAAATCAGAGGCCAAATGCAAACTTGTCTTCAGGAAACACTTGCAGCATTAAGAAAACTCGTTGATGCTATGAAATGCCACGCAGGCATCCTCCGCCTGCTCTGCATCCTGAGGTGCAAAGTGACTCTGATGTCCTCCTCTGCTCTGGACCCACCAGACAGCAGTTTTAAAGACAATTATTTTTTTTCTGTGTTTGTTAACTGGGTTCCTTAATTCATCAGTAATGTCCTTGGGAGATGAGAGTCTTGCTGTGTCACTGTGATGGAGGAGCCCTGTCAAACCCCACTGCCGGTGGCAGAGGGCAGGGGCTGCTGACAGAGGCAGGAGGTGCCGGGAGCTCTCCCTCTGTGCAAGACACATGCACAGCCCCTACACAGCTCTATTTTGGGTTGCCTACTCCTCAAACACATCCCCTGGCACTGATACCAGAGGCTAGGTGATGCAGAGCCCAGGAGCGGCCACCCAACCTCAACTCCCAGCCTTGGGCTCCTGCCATTTGGTTTTACTGCTGGAAACACTCGAGCTTTTCTTGAGCAACAGCTTCATCACACCCTTGAATTCCCATCTCTCTTTTTAAATCGAGTCAAGGCCTTACCAGCTAAACTGGCACGGTGGAAGTCAGCGGGAAAAGTAGGTCTTGCCCATGCTGAGGCATCTTCTGGCAACCAGAGCTCTTCATCCTCAAGCCACTGGTCCTTCCCTGGAGGCTATTTCAGTAAAACCCTGTGAAAAGCTGCCCAAGAGCATCCACATCAGGAGAGCATCAGCCATTGCACTAACAGCAGGTGGGGCCAACGACATTTTTGGGGCAGAGCCTGGTTTCTGTGTTGCCACTTCTAAACTCAGGTGGTAGATTTTAGTGTAAGAGACTGTGTGGATCCTGCAGCGTGGGGCTGTACGGCCGGGAGCAGCCCCCCCTGGAGCTGGCAGGGATCTGCTGCTTCCCATTGCCTACCCGAAGGGCACCGGGGGGATTTGAGCTCGGCCCAGATACGCTGGAGATGTCATTACCCGGGACTTTGTGGCAGAGGAAGAAATGCCAAGCAAATCTTTTGCAATTATCTTTGCCTCCAGCGGTTAGTCTAGATCTCCCCTTTGCGTCTTTTTCTTTTTAAAATCTCCTAGTCGCAAAGTTGGCTGCTTTTAAATTGGGTGGCGCTTCGGTGGCCTTGAGAGCAGCAGTTTCCATGGTAACTCAGAAGTACCCGTTTTTGCACAGTCACGGTTTTAGCGGGTCGCAGCCACCACGGCTGCCAGAGGACCAGGAGGATCCCCAGCCAGTCCCATCCCAGCTCCAGCAGCACGAGAGCCGCTGCCACGGGGAGTGCATTGGCTGAGTTTGGTGTTACCATCCCTCACCTTCCTGGACCTCCTGGTTGCAAAAAAGCCGGGCAGAGTGTGTGACGATGCTGCAGGGTCACCCACAAGCCGTTCTGTGCCGTGGGACTTCTATCTCCATCCACGTCTTTGCTGTTTGTGCTGGCACAAGCCCAGTGTTGGGCTGCTCTCGGACTTTTTTTCACCCTTTTATTCTCTCTTTTTCTCTTCTGGGCATTTGCCCATCATTAACAGAACGGGGCTTTTCTTTCTTGATGGGCATTTCCAAACTGGCCCGGGCTTGGTGGGAAGGATACTGTGAAAAGATGTCCTCTATAATCCCACCCCGTGAAGCAGCATCACCTCCTGCTGCCCAGGGGTTTGCTTTGGGGCATCTCCTCATGGCTGCTGAAGGCCCATAGCTTTGGGGGGACTCTGGGAAAGCAGCCGGACAGGGGTTAAGCCCAGCTTTTGGGGCTCCACCAGAGCCAGGAACAAGGAAGGGGGGAGTGAACTGAAATTCCCTTGAATATCTGTGCACTGGAGGGAGGGAGGATTAGTCCCATTAGGGCAGAGCCCTCGGGGTAATCCCGCTTTCGAATTAGGGATTTCACTGTCATTAATCTGATGTGAAAATAAATAGGGCAGGAGCTTAATGCCTTTGTGGGAGCCACAGGCAGAGGAGGAGAAGGTGGGCTGGAAGGGCTGAGCAGGGAGAGGACTTTCAGCTCAGACCCCTCCAGCCCCATCCCCTCGGGAAGGGTTTGGGGACGAGGGAGGACAGGAGCATTGACGGGACATGTCTGAGTCCTGACCAGGGTCTTTCTCCTCCCTCCTCCAGTCTGTTCTCTGGCCAAAGCAAAACTGTTGCCTACAGTGGATTTTTCTTCCACTTTTCCAGGTTTTTCTTCAGACAACACAGGTTTTCTTTTGTCTTTTTTCTTTCTGTGTGAGGCAGCGTTGCCGTTTTCCATCTTGCAGCTGTGGCTGACCCTTGCTGACTACACTGACAGCCTCTAAATGTCTGTGACCACAAAGCTAAGGGAGAGCCTTTCTTTTTTCTTTTTTTTTTTTTTTTCTGTTAGAAAATTTAAACAACTCTTCTGGTGTCCTGAAGGACACTGAATTTGTCTTTGGTGTTAGATGGACAGGGGACAGAGGTGGCTGTGCCTGTCGTAAAGGAATCAGGGCACTCGTTTTAAGTCCAGTGATAATTCTTCTCGTGCAGGTGGCTATTTAACCATAAAACCCACAATTAGATCATTTAGAAGAAAGTAGTTTTTTAGAGATGTGATGAGCAGGGTTTTTGAGCAAAGGTCTAGGGTAACTCAGCAGAACAGGGACTTTAACTCACAAACATCTTTAGCCTCAGGCTTCAGTTATTCCACTGAAATCAAAAATAAGAGCCTAATGCCAGATCCATAGGACAGGCAGGTTTTCTGCTCAGAAAATTTTCTTTTTTAAATATTTGTCATTTTGCATCACGATGAGAGGGACCTGAGCAGCAAATGGGCACCGACCCAGGAGCCAGAAGAGCCTGGGATGTGGGAGACCCTGGCATCCATCAGGGTTTCCCGTGCTCCCGAGGACTCCCTTCAGTAAAGGGCTGTGTCTCTGCCTTTCTGGAGACAGACTCTTCTTGTTTTGTGCAAAAAAAGTCTGTCATAAGACAACAGAATGTTGCCATCAAAACTGGTCCATGACAATGATTTGGTTTTGACAAATCAGTGTTTTCTAGTGGAAAACAAAATGTAATTCTTGATCAGTTCTGCTAGAAACAAGGGCTCAGGCAGTGGAGAGCAGGATGGAGAACAGTAACGCAACCAGCAGCCCTTGGTGGATGGGGGATTCAAAGCTTTATCACTCCTGCAGCAGGGAAAAGCCTGGGTTGTACAATTCCTGGAGCAGCCAGGGATGGAGCTGGCACAAGCCGAGGGTCAGTGTCCCAAGGCAGGACAGAGGAACAAGGGTGGAGCAACAAGATACAGGGCCAGTGTACTCCCCTCCTCCAAGGGAAGCGGGAGACCTAATTCAGCAGCACAGTTATTTTATTTTTTGAACATTTCAAAAATCCACGTTTTTATTTTTTTACTTTCAAGGAAAAAAAAATTTCTCCAAGTGTAATAAGGGAAATGAATGCAATGGGAATAGCGCAGAAGCCGTGTTTACAGGGAGCTCTACATGAATCCCATCAAGCAATACAAATATTTTAAGTAGGATGTGGCTACGGGTTGGGCTTTGTTTGGGTCTGATGGGGGCTGTTTTCTTTATGGAGCAGGATTACCACTCTGCTTCTAATTAGGCAAAAGTGAAGGGGATCCAAAGAACCCCTAAAGATGTCAAAAATCAGAAAGATGTCATAGAAGGGAGGGAGAAATTAAAATAAGCCAACATTGGTATTTCAACGATGCACAAAGCCTCTGGGGCTGTGGCCCGGAGCTTTGCCTGCTCTGGCTCCTTCTGAATCGCTGACGGGGTGACCTGGGTTTTTATTTCATTTGTTTATTTGATATCATGCATTTCCATTTTAGACAAGTGGGTTTCCAAGTCTGATGTAGTTGGTCCCCAGCTCTGAGGTGTCCCTAGCTCTGAATTTTCAAGTTAAAGCCCTCTCTAAAACAAGAAGTGGTTTGGGTTCAGGTTTTAGGGAGGCTGCAGGACCTTACCCACTGATTTCTCTTTTTTTATTTTAACCTGGATAAACGAGAGCGTGTGTGCTAAAGTAGTTTGAGATTGCAGCCCTGCACTTACCTAATCTTATGTTGAGATAAATCTTATGCTTAACTGCTAAAATGCCAGATAAAATACTTCCAAAAGCAGCAGGGACAAATATGTTAGGTAGTTTTGTTCAGGTTTCCAGAGGGCAATTGCTGTTATCAGAAATAAGACAATGTCTATGTCCTTCTTTCTCCAAGATTCCTTGCTCACATATGCTTGTGTGTTTGAAAGCATAAAGGTTTATTCATACACAGATGTTTCCAATTATTTTCCTAAGAACAGTTCTCTCGTTCATGCTTAATTGGTGAAACTCCTGTTTACTTCCCTCAAATCTTTTTTTATTATTTTTAATAGTCACACCAGCCGCAGTAATTGTAAGCTCTGGGCCTTTTTTGCACTGATGCAAATCACCACTTACTACTTTGAAGCTGTTAATGTCAGTGCAGTTGAGCACTGGTCAGTCTTGTAAGAGAATACAGTCTTTTTTTGGTGGTTGGAGACATCCAGCCTTGAGCCCTTTCTGTCCCTTTCCAAGCCTGTGCTGTGCACCCTGGGTCCTGGTTTACATCCCATATCCCAACACGCCATCCTTGGTCCTACCAGCTTGTGCCACCAACTTGTCTTTGGTTTGCCATCATCCTTGGTCATGATGTATAACTATAGCTCATTGAGACCTAGAAACTGGTAGAAAGGAGATAGCCTGCATTCAGCATCCATTCCCATGACTTGAGATGGAAACAAAGAAAGCAGCCTCACTGGTTCATGCAAGGAATGAACAAGCCAGGTTTCTGGTAGTGTCTGAATTAATTAATCTTTCTTTGTCTTGCTTTTTTTAGCTTGTTAGTGCAAGAGTTAATGCTAGGGGATGTGTGGGGTGATTCACTGGTAAAACCCTTTGAGATCTGGAGATGAAAGGTGCTGTGGGAGGAGGACAGAGGTGGCTGTGCTCTTGGCTGCCCCTGGGCACGCGTTAAGTACAGAAGAATATGGTGATGTGGAGGACTTGAGATGGAAAGCACCTGAGATGGAAAGTGTAGCCACGGGCCTGGTTGTGCTTCTTTCACTTTGCTGCTGTGTAGGAAATGAAAGGCATCTCTTCATCTCAACAGGAGTACCCTTCCTAAGGCCCCCTCCTCAGTTGCCAAAAACTTCAAACCTTAGTAAATCTGCGATGTTTTTCAGTGTTTTCTTTTGTGCTTGTGGGAGGAGTGAAGGTTTTTTGACGCATCAGTAGAGCGGTGCTTCATGTCCCCCCCTCCCAATGGCCACTGAAGAGTGTTTTTCTTAACGCCCTCCTCTCACCTGGTTCGAGCACGTCAGCATGCTGGTCATCCTCTTGAACTGCGTCACCCTGGGCATGTTCCAGCCCTGCGAGGACGTGGAGTGCCAGTCGGAGCGGTGCACCATCCTGGAGGTAAGGATCCCATGCTTCCCTGCTTGCCTGGGATGTGTTGGGTGTGGTGGGAAGCTGGGACCCCCATCTTGTCCCTTTTCCTGAGGATCCAGCCATGAAAGCCCTTCCCATAGGGATGTTTTCTCCAATGCAAAGTCTGTCCTCCAAGGAGACCTACTGCCCAGCAAGATCCTTTCTCTGCACAACCAGTAAGGGTATGGGGGCCCCAAAACTGGGCATCCAGCTCCCACCGGAGGTGTTGAACACTTTTTAGTTACAGGATAGCCAATGCTGCAGGGAATCTGTTGCTTGCTTTCAGTTTGTTCGACCCCACCCAAATCACTGCCGACCTGGATTGCCAGGTGCCAGGATAACTGACCTTTGGGAAACGCATACACATACAAAGCTCACAGATCCTTGTTGGCCACCCCAAGCTCAGTGGGGCATCACGCATGTCACTTCATCCCGCGCTGTGTCCTGGCAATCCCCTCGTTGCCATATGCCCACAGGATTCGTTTTGGAAGCACATCCCGGCAGCATCTGGTGTGTGGGCTGCACCTTGGCGCTGGGCTTCCTGCAGCAACTCCGTTCTCAGGCTTGGAACCAACTTTCCTTGTTTCTAACGCATTACATCAACCTAGGCAGGGACTACCGACGTGTGGTAGTGTAACGGGGTTGGTTAGTTCAAATCCCTGCACAGATCTGCTCCTTTACTTCCCTTCGATTGTTTCAGCTGTTCGGGAAGGCCAGTGGGATCCTTCCAACCATTCTCTCCTGCCTCTTTCAAAGATTGGTCCAGAGCTGCCTGTAAATGCCAGGAATAGCAGAGTTAGTTTATCATCAAACCCTCTTTCAACCTTAAAAGAGGCTCTGTTAAACACAGAGCCAAGTAAACCAGATGAATTGAGAAGCCACTAGAGGTTTGTTATGGAATGAGACCAATTTCGGAGAACCTGTTGCCACCAGAGGCATCCAGCATAGGGATCATCTCAGAGGGCCAGGCTCAGGGTTGGTGTGAAGCAGCATCCAGAGGTGGCTAGTCCATCTCCTTCACCAGAAAATGTCACACTGCAGGCAGCTGTGAGCTAAGAGAACCCGGAGTGGTCTTCAGAGAACCCATCAGAAAGTCTCCGATCTCTCATGAAAGGTTATGCTGTTGTTTTTCTGCCTGTATTCACCCACATGGGACTTTGTTTGGACGACTCCCATCCCTGTCAAAGTCTCCAGGCAGACAAAGGGAGTCCTCCATGGTCGAGGAGGTGACATTATTGAAGGTTCATTATTTGCTTCCTTTTTTTCATAATTTAATCAGGTTGCAATCGCATGCCTTGCATGGTCTGTTCTCCCCGGAATAGACACACACACGCAGTCTGTGAGGAGCCCAGGCTCTGAATTTGGTTTCTAATACCAGCTGAACGATTACAACATATTGAGGATATTTGCAAAAAAACCAAAAGTATTACCCTGAAGGGTTTGCAGGCAGAAAAGGGCTGTAAGTAAAGCCATCATTATCCCTCGCCCTGTCACAGTTTGCAGGAGGGAATGGAAGCCAGAACATGAGGTAGGAAAGCCTGAACTTCTTTATGGAGGCGTTTGGATGCCAGCTATTAAATGAACTGAAATAATGGAGCAGAATTTCTGTGTAGTTTATCAAGGGAAAGGTTGGTTGATAAAGCCCCCAGCCAGAGAAGATGGTGCTCACACACAGCCACTCAGGGGAACATGGATGCACAGTGGGAACTTGGCTTTCATGTAGATGCTCTGTTAATTTTACCATTAATCCGGTCGGGCCTCAATATGGAAGTGCCAGAGACACAATAGCAAAAAGTATGGTCATTAAGAGAGTGGTTTGGACAGCAGCAGTGATGCCTGTAGATTGAGAAGTTCCTGTGCTTTATCAGACCTGTCATTCAAAACAACAAAGTCTCTGCATGTGATTTAGAAGCAATCTGTACCTCCTGATGTTCCAAGTTTACAGGCAACATGTAGAAGGGTATTTACAACAGAGTCCATTTCATGGTATCTTCACACACATCCACATTTCATGCATATACCTGTAGTCTCCAGGAAGGCTGGAGAAATCACAACTGTTGAAGTCCCACCTACCCTACACAAGTCATTCTTTAAGTAAAGGCTGAGGCACATTTTATAGGGCAGCAATGGATTAATTTGTGTACTGTTATTTTCTCCTCTTGTTTTCACAGTAATCTAAGCTCCAAAATTTTGACCTTCATCAAGAGGCTCCTGCACTGGGCACGCGGGCTCGGCAGCAGGATGCCTTGAGCCTCTGCACCACGAGGCATTTCTGCTCCAGTCATTTCTAATGTGCAAGAAGAACTGCCTCTGCTCGATGTGCACATTCACTCCCAGCTGTGTCTGGGTCTGTGGGTAGGAGCCTTGTCCTTTTGGGACTCCATGAAGGCATCAGAGGTGAAGCACAGCCCCCTGTGTTAGATGGGACACATTCTTTCTAGGAGGTATGAGCCTCCCAGTCTGGAAACTCAGCTTCCACTGCAAGCTGCTGAGATCTCACAGACCCAACCACAAGCTGCTGTTGAATGCACAGGCTTTAAATGCCAAGAAAAATATCCAGCCCGTACAGCAGTGATGTCCTTGTACCTTTGTCAGTAGATGAATGGAAGCTGGTATTGCTTCCCAGGCAGTGGGCTGTCCCAGGAGCTGTTCTGAGGGGCTGTCATCAGGTTTTGCAGGTTGCATTTCAGAGTTCGGTAGGTGGCACTTTGGTACCAGTGCTTTGCTTTGCAGTGTCTGCCAGGGTATGGAGAGTCCCACTGTGGTGGGAGCACTCGTGTCTCTGCTTTCCTTTTCCCTGATAAGAGAGCAACACAGAACTGACTGTAATAATCTTTTACTGGTCTCCAGGCATTTGACGACTTCATTTTCGCTTTCTTTGCGGTGGAGATGGTCATCAAGATGGTGGCTCTGGGGATCTTCGGGCAGAAGTGTTACCTTGGAGATACATGGAATCGCCTGGACTTCTTCATCGTGATGGCGGGGTCAGTAACAAAACCTCATAAATTTGCTTTTCACGGTGAAAGCAAGAAAACCCCAGAGCCAAGTCTGGAGGTTGTCCTGGCTGGTTTTCATTACGTCTTGAGAAACCTGCCAGGTTCAAGCCAAGGCAAAGTGTCCTAAATCTCATTTGGTTTCACCTCTGGTAACCACACCGGGCTGTGGGTGGGGTATGAATGTCAGGGCAAAAGCCATCAGGTTTTCAGTAGCAACTCTTGTGCTAGTGCCATCTCTGTCAAATCAAGTGCAGGCTGATCCACTTCTTGCGATGGCCCACAAGATGGCCCACAGTTGATGGCCCACAATTCTTGTGTATGTCCCAGTGCTTACGGTTAAGTCTGCTGTCTCCAGAACATGATGAAAAAGCAGAGAGCAGCTCAGCCCTGCTCCTTGTATGTGACACCATGAGAGTGAGGCAGAGAGGCAGAAATTGGCCAAACAAGGAGAATCTAGCCCAAATATCTGGTTCAGAAGGTTGAAATCCCAGTGGAAGAAGCTGACCAGAAGCTGATCCAAATTACAAGCGTACCTCCTGTAAACTCCTCTTGGTTTACATGTTAATCCCATCTCCCACAGCTGCTTTTTATGCAGGACATGTTAATAAACAGATATAAGGAATATCTGGGTGCTTTTGACAACAGTTTCCTCACACTCTTCGGGAAAAGTTGAGACAATCAAAAGCTTGGCAAGTCTAAAACTTTTTTCTAATGGGTTTTAGAAACCCCAAGCTCTCTTACCTGCTTAGTATACCCTAGAAAGGGATAGATTGTTTAATTACAGAGCTCTGCCTTATTTTTGAATTCCTGGGTTTATAATGACCAGTCTGGGGTTAATTAGAACATTCCTATAATATGTTTGGGGCATATTTTTACCCTTACATTAGTGATGTACAATCTTCACTGCACTAATGGAGTTTTGTTTTGCTCCATGTTATTTGCCTGGAATACAATTAGGAATGGCCTTACCAGTTTGAATAAAACATGAGCTCTCCTGAGCAGAGCTTCCTTTGAACCTGTGTGTAGTTACAGCCCAGGAAAGAACAGCAGGGACAACAAAAGAAGCAGTTAATTATTTTTTCTTTCCAAAGCAGCATTTAAGCCAGAAGTAGTAGGGGAAAGAGCCAGGCTGTGGTTGCAGGGAGAACTCGGGATCAGAAATCTGCCATCCACGACCAACATGGTGACAGTTTTTCCCCACGCTGAACCTGCAGGATGAGCTCTCCTGATGGGTGAGCAGAGGTTCCCCGTCTCATCAAACAGATCATCCCAGCGAAACGGGAGATTGAAATAGCACATGGAGGCGGAATGGCTGAGCCCTCTGCTCATACCTCAGAGTCAGGTTTGGCACCAGGATCTTTGTCCACGTCGCACCAGGGACGAGGGGGAAAGCGGCTGGTGAGTCAATCTGGAAAAGCCAGGGCTTTTCCCCACCCTCTGTGGCTGGCATATGAGAAGAATGCAAACAGCAGAAGCACCAAGAGACCGTGATGGGAACCCCTGTTGCCAGTCTGGTGTTACTCAGGCTGAAGATGAGAAGAGCAACGGCCCCTTCTCTGGCTGATCCTGGGCCATCTCCAGATGATTTTGGTGTATTCAAGCCATACCTTTGACGTTATTACCCGTCTCATAAAAGAGAGGCTGGTCTTGGAGCTGGGCTGGCCAGTAATGCTGGTGAAGGGCAAGGAGAAGCCATGCAATGGGCTGGGGTTCTATACCTCTCCCTCCTGTCCCACCATCACCGTTAAATCCAGCATCTGCTCCTAAAATTGGAGGTGGTTTTAGCAGGGAGCACACTGCTGGAATAACAAGGGTTGCTTTTTCCAGCCAGTGGATGGATGAGATGAAGGTATTATGAAGCTTTTCCTGATAAGAAGGGAAACAAGTGACAGGCAGTGCTGCCTGCTTTGTTTGTCCCATTCAGTCTCCTCAAATAAGCTGATTTTGCTTACTAGCAAGTATACCAAAGAGAGTGGAGGCTTAGCAGGGAAACTACAGAATAAACATATCTTCTGCCTCTAGCAACAGATTGTGTCTGAAGTTTGTTCCAGTGCTGAAAGCCCTTTCATGTTTTGCTCGCCTGAGAAATGCACCCTGGAAAATTTCAGACCAAATGGAGCTTACAGCCTCTCAGTCTGCCCAGCAGCCAAGTTGAAAGCATTTCTTGAGCATCAAATATGTTGTCCACAAGAACTGAAACCAGAGAGGTTTCTTGTGCATCCAGTCCCTGGAGACGTTGCAGGCTCTTGGACATCTTTCACTTGACAGCTGAAGAACTGGGAACTGTTTACGGTAGAAAACATTGCCTTCTTTTTCTTTCAGTACCCAGAAGGTGTAGGGAAGTGCCAGTCCACCCAGATCTCCAGTCCTTGCATACCCAAAATTTCCATCTCCAGCAGGTTTCTGTCGGGCATTTCCAGAATATTCTTGGCTTGCAAGTGTGATACAAGAATAAGACCTCAAGCTTGACCTTGACAAAGAAACCCTTGACTTTTTCATGAAGCTTTCAAATGTTTTCATTGCTTGTAGAAGGTCCAACCTGGAATCCATCAGGTGGTTCAGGTTGGCTTCAGTGGGTGATGTAGATCTCCCTGAGACTTACTTTCAAATCCTAAATGGAGTATCACGGTAGTTCAAAGTAGTAGGGTCAGAAAGTCTGTTTCCCTAGGCCAAATCCTGGATTATTCATCTTTTATCGGCCCCATTGAAACTCCAAGGGCCAAGTAAAAATGAGGCCCCAGGAATTGACCCTTTAACACACTGATAGTTGCATGTGCTCTCTGGAGAACAAAACCAGCTCCCTCCAGAGCATTTCGTGCTCCTTACCCATGCTATTAGTAGTTCAAAAACTCTATCGGTTACGCTACAATCCACTTCCTCAGGCACCCGATAAATTGTGAGTGCGCTGCGTTGGGACCGAGCCAGTGAGTAGGTTCAGGCTTCGGCACTATTCACTTTGGGGACTTTAAACAATGCTTTGTCTATTCCTGCAAGGTCTGTTTAGAGCAGACACCTGGTGCTGGCTCCAGGCCCCTCGACGCAGGTGTGAATGGGCATTTCCGATGGTTTTCCCGCTGTGTGGTCCTTTGTGCGGCTCCAGGCTGCTTCCCACTGCTCTGCTCCGGCTGCTTAATGAACACACGTTAGATTTAAAACCTGTTTTTGAGCCGTGCTGAGTTTTAAAGCTATTCATCACGTTCGGCTCAATCCCTAAGTACGAGGTTTAAGGTGGTTTTGATTTATAAAGACTCACTAACCACTTCAGAGAAAAAAAAAAATCTATTATGGAAGGTTATCACTGGAAACATCTCAAAATCACCAAGGCTTCTGCATGGCAAATTAAGGCTAACAGGCCAAAGTCACCTCAGTGCCGTGGCAGTAGTATCATGGGGTTACACCAAACAGCTTCAGGACAAAGACAAAAGAGAAGCAAACATCAGAACATGTAGATATTACCAATTAAACTTCGTAGAGCTGGGCAAGGCATCAAATATGAAGTGCAAGGCTCCAGCAGAGCAGAGCATGGACACGCAGGCAATGATGCACCTGAGCAAAGCTGGCCTGAAACCAAACTTCCCTCTGCTGTTGCCTTCAGGATTCAATGGATTTCAGTCCATTCAGCTGTTGCTTCTTGATGACCCATAACAATTTTGGTCTATCCTGGCTGCAGGATGCTTCTATTGAAAAATCTCTCTTCCCACTGAAGCTTCTGAAGTGCCTGGTTGCAGCAGTTCAGCTCCTATTTGCCTTCTTCCTCCCATATCTGTTTGTTTATTTAAAAAAAAACGCACAACACAAAACAAAAGCTCTTTCTCCATGGGATCCAACAGCTTCCTTGCAGGGTTGCTTTTGATGCTGTTATGTTATTTGAACAGGCGTGGTGAGAGATTTGTGACATATTTACAAGTGCTTCCCTGTAGTCAAACTCATAAATTGTAATTACAGCCATGCTAACTAGCCATAACCCCATTAAAAAAACAACATTACGCACATTTGCCACTCACTGCTATAACAGAGCAAGAAAACTGACTTGGCTTAACATCCTTCCCAGCCCGGGAGAGAAATGTTTATGTGAAATGGAGACGAAGCATGAAAAAGAAAATGTTCCCTATTCTTAATAAGAAAATGGAAACCAAACTACTTCAATGTCATTTGTCAGATTGGTTATTCACATTTTTGTCATAGGGGGAGAGATAAGCTGGCGTGAAAATTCGCTGGGGTGCTGGCAGGGGGTATAATATCAGAAACATCTTACAGACTTTGAGCCGCGTGGAGTTGTGCAGTGATCTCCCCGGGAAGGCTGAGGATGCGCCGGCGGCTGGAGCGCAATAAGCTGATGGAAAGGGAGAGCAGCACGGTTCGTGGAGCTGAGCAGATAGTTCTGGCTCTCCCTCTGCTCCAATTTCTGTGGCCCTGGCTTTACAGTTCCTTGTTGGGCCAAGTTGTGCTTTCCGAAGGGTTACCTGTGCCTACGGCCCATTAGCCTGTTAGCACATCTGCCTGCCGGCCCCTGCACCCATGCTGCTCGTGTGGGTGTTTTCAGTCTCTTAGAGCCTGAAATATCCCTTACATCCCCCATTGACAGCATGATGCACATTAAGAGCTGCAAACACAGAGCGGGTGGTTTTGCAAGCCAGGGCTATGGCTCCCAGGGTGTGCAGACAGTGGCATCCCACGTCCTGACACTTTTCCTCTTTTTTCCCCCATAGCATGATGGAGTATTCTCTGGATGGACACAACGTGAGCTTGTCTGCGATCCGCACCGTCCGGGTCCTTCGGCCGCTACGAGCCATTAACAGGGTCCCAAGTAAGTGACACCTTCGTCCGCATCGGGCTGCCCGGCTGCAGTTCAGGCTCTGCCTGGCTCTGGGAAAACCAGGGGGATAATCCCACCCCAGCTGGCTCTCTGTGTGCTAAGCCCTGCAGTAGAAGTCTACTCTCCTGCTGCTGAGAGCCAGCTCATTTATGTTAATTTACAATGGCAAGTTAGAGATCATTCATTAAGGTTACCAGTGTTAGTAAAGGGCAAGGGAATTGATTTTGTACCTGGGGCCCCAAATTTTCGTGGCCGTTTTCCAAGATTTTTGTCAGCTCTGTCAGGCAAGTAACTCTCTGCTCCTAGTGCAAAGTAAATAACGGAGTTCCTAAGAAGAAAGGGGAAAGGTCAGTTCTAAGAAGGATCTTCTTGCCCTGGATGAGTTCATTTTCTCCTCTCAGCTATTTAAGGTCTTTCTGTTTCATTGTGTTCAGGATTAGAAGCGCAGCAGCCTCCATTGCTGGTAAAAGACCACAGAGGGTTTGCTGTCATGTAGAACAAAATTGGGTTCATCCACGATAGAAAGTTCAAGTGGCCCCTAAATCCATTTTCAAGTGGCTTCAGCTGCTTGTCTTCTAAATCCAATTTGAAAGACGAACCAACAAGTTGAAATAATTTCCTGCCAGAACAGGCCAGCTGCTGAGCAATCCTTTGCAAGGTACTAATTTCATAGCGCTTTCATAATTTTTTAACCAAAATCCACTCGATTCAAAATGGAACAGCATTGTATGGAAATCACAGAGGTCCCTTGCAAAAAAAAAAAAAAAAAAAAAAATAAGTACATTTCCTGTTCTTTTTAAAAGAATGATTGAATTATAATGCCCCACTGG
>JAOQGH010000069.1:5625673-5640199 GCA_025769975.1 Gallinago jamesoni | reverse complement strand
GAGCATCTCTCCCCTCCGGGATGCATTTTGCAGCGGAGATGCTGCCCGCACCCACCCTGCTGCCTGCACCCATCCTCTGCGCACGCTCCCGTGGGGACACCGCAGGGGACACAGTCCCTGTCTCCGGGAGATGAAAGGGCAGCTCCAAGCCCGGGGTGGGCTCCGAGCCTCCCATCCGAAGGCGTGCGGCCGCCCTGCTGCCTCGGCTGCGGCTGGAACGAATGCAAGCACATACCTCTGCCCCGGCACGGGTGTTTGCTCTTCTCTTCCGCGGCTGTGATTGATTAAAGGATCAGGGACATCTGAGAATGGAGGCAGCAGCGGCAGCAGCAGAAGCAGCTCCCTTTGGACTTGGAGAGCTTCCTTGCCTGCTGCTTGCTGCTGCCGTTGCCTGTCAGGCAGCTTTTAATCAAGGTTTGCTTATATCTGCAAAGGCCTTTCCCAGAGGGATGAAGGGAGGAAAAGAGGGGGGGAGAGTATATTAACATGCCAGCCACCCTCCCTCTCCCTCTCCTTTGTTTATGGAGAGGGTCAGTGCTTGGAAACGGCTGGCGGGGGGACAGGGAGAGGCACTTTGGGGGTGCCGGTGGCTCTCGGCGGGTCTGGGTGCCGCGGCGTGGCTGCGGTAGGGAGGGCATGGGCACCTGGATGGGATGCGCTTGGTGACGGCGACAGCGCGTGGAGGGAGCAGGACATGGTGGCCCAGGGCTCAGCAGCTTCCTCCTGATGGCCCCAGACACGTGGCGCGTCCCCACGGGTGCTGCAGTGGGAACAGAGGGGATGCAGAGACCAACCCGGACACCCCCAAACTGGGGTCTCAGCCTAGAGAGACCAGCACCATCCATAAGCTGAGACCAGGCAGGTGGGGGGGTGGGTGGGGAGGGTGGGGGAACCCAGGCCCCTCCATCCCTCCCCCAGCCCCACAGAGAGTCGGGGTCTCTGGTCCTACAGCAGCACTGGGGCCACAGCCAGGAGCCCTGGGGTGGCCACGTCACCACATCCCACCTCCCTTCTGCGGCGTGGGCTTCGGCAGCACCACCACGGGCTGCAGGGGGACCAACCCCGTCCCCAAACCTGCCCGAGGATGGGTTTACCCCCCGACGCTGGGATTTTGGCACAGAGCAGCCGGGCTGGGAGCATCCCCGGCAGCACCCACCACCGCCGCCCCCTCCAGCCACGCACCAGAGCCCGACACAAGCGGCGCAGGAGGATGGGTGACCCCCAGCCCCATGTCCCCCCCCCACTGAGCGGCGCGCCTGCCTCTGCTGCCATTCGCGCGCATCACTTAGGCTCTCCGCGTTATCTTATTGCTCAGCTAATGACCTGCTAAAAGTATTATGTGAAAAACCGCACTCTTAGCCAGCCATTAAACTGGTTAGGACCAGCGGGTCATGCTTTATTGCTTTAATAACTGAGTTTATGAAAGGTCGTCTCATAACTGATAACATGCATAATTTTTGTAACTTAATTAATGCTGCTAATATACTGGAGTCTCCATCAGCTGCTGTTGCAACTGATGTGCAGTTTGCATCCAAAGCGGGGCCGGGTTGTGCATCCCGGGCCAGGCTCTGCCCCACTCTGTCCTTGGCTGGTGGCACCCGCGGTGGGAGCACGGTACGACTCCGCGCCGAAACCCTGCCGTGCCACTTTTCCACATCGGAGCATCCTGTTCGGAAATGCCCCAGCTGGGAAGGGGATTGCTGCGAGCGGGAAGGGGAGAATAGGGCCAGACCATGGCTCCAAACCCGGTGAGGCTCTAGAGAAGGGATTTCTTCCCCCGTGCATCAGCTGATGGGACCTGCGATCAGTGAGAGTTTTACCTCAAGAAAGACCAAAAAACCTCTGTGGGATGGGAGTCGCTCCGGAAATCCCACATATCCCTGCCTGGAGTTAAAACCGAGCGAAGGAGCTTTGCCCTGAACGGGGGTTTGGGGTCGTGTCCCAGGAGGGTTTCCCCTGGGAACCCCAGGATCAACCCTGCTCCTCCCAGGCTGGCACAGGGCAGGCTCCCGGGTGCTGCACATCAATCGCTGCCCCACAGAGGCCAATGTCACAGAGCCCCCTGCCTTTCTGCCCAGCGCTGTATTTTTTAAGGACAACCTCTTTGACAAGAACACATTTTTCTCATTAAAAGCAGGGGGGGAAAAAAAAATGAAGAAGAAAACAACTCCTTCCCACCAGCCCTAGCACACACCTGGGGGGCTGAGTGTCTGCTGGGGGGGGAGCTGGCAACCGGAGGCATTTTCCAGGCAGCAAAACCCAGCCCTTCCCTTGCAAAAAAAAAAAAAAAAAAAAAAAGAAGTACATTTCCTGTTCTTTTTAAAAGAATGATTGAATGATACTGCCCCACTGGTCCTCCCTGAACATCCTGCCTAGATTAATTGCCCATCATGTCGGCACATCTAGAGACAGCAAAACAAACTCCCCCAGAAGGGTTTCTTTTCCAGCACCTCAGATGAACACACAAGGGAACAGATGGATGTTTACGCACTGGAGTCTTTGAAGTTTCTCTCTGAGCTCAAATTCTTCAGGATTTTTCTTTTTTTTAAAAAAAAAAAAAAATATCGTAAATTTGACAGTGACATCATTAAAAGTTAAAAACAAGGCAAAAAGAAATGAGAGGCTAAAAAGAACCATGAAACCTTCCGGAGCTTTGTTTTACTAAGGAGGCTTTGTTACCAGGGTTTCAGAGCTGCCAGAAAGCACAACACAGTTTTCCTTTGGGATTTGGAGCGCTCTGGCCTCACTGGGACAGGGAGGAAAGGAGGGACGCTGGCACGTGCTCGGCTCGGAGCCCCGCCGAGGTTTCAGGCTGGGGCGAGGATCAGGCTCAATCTCAAGTTATTTAAATCCACAAAGCCCTTCATAGGTCTGCCTTGAAATAGAGGGAGTCTCAAAGCTGGGATTCGGCTGGGCTGAGGGCAGAAGCCGGGGAAATTTGAGGATTTACATGCATATTAAACCAAGGCCCAGGGATCCAAACACCTCCAGGTCTAGGTGAAATTTTGATCTAGGTCCAGCCTGTGCTTGTCTTCCTTGGGAGGCTGATATTGAAGCTTTGAAGTAAGCCTTTTTGGCTGCCTTCTGTTACACTTGCCACTTTGAATTTTTTATTTTATTTCAAAAGATAGACGATAGAAAATATTCTTTTTTGTTTTTTCTTGTTTTTTGTTTGTTTGGTTGGTTGGTTTGGGGGTTTTTGTTTTCTTAATAGTACGTGAGATTAAATCCAAAGAGCTCAATCCCTGTTTGGAGATGAATTGCCCAGCTTGACGAGCAGCTAGGCTGGTCTTATGGCACTACCAGTGTCTTGAACGAGTGCCAGGGCAGGATTAGTATTCTTAGAAATATCTTAGTTCCTGGAGGGCAGATAATCACAAACGTCATTTGTTTATGAGACAGTAACTCCATCTACTTTTAACATCACTACTTTTACCGTTTCAGACTGATACCTAATATAATCCAGGGTCTGCAGAGAATGGATGGCGACAACCCTCTATTTTGTTGTATTTTTGCAGTTTCCGGCAATAACAGAGTTACATTTCTAGTTTTTCACGCGTGGGGATGCTACAGCTTGATGGAGGGATTACCTCGGATACCCACCACACCCCAGCCAGCAGCAGGGCAGCAGGTCCCGCTCAGCCCTGTCTGTGCCATCCCCGGCGCTGGGGGATGTTCCCCGGGTTCTGCTCCGCTAGCAGGAGTGGGGTTTTCGACTCAGTGACAGTCACAAAAGGACATCGAACAGATATGAATTACAGCTGGGTCAGAAAAGATGAAGCTGGCATGGAGTTGCAGGCACAGGGGAAGCAGGGACCCATGAGAAATAGCCTGGCGATTTATCCCTGTGACGCCTGGGCACTTTCCTGGGTTCCAGCCAGTGCTATTAGCTCTTTGCTTCCAGGCACAATAAATTCACCCACAAGATTATTTCATTTTTCTTTTATTTGTTAAGAAAAGAAAGGAGAAGTCTGGCCAATAAAAACATCATCTCTATTAGAAATTATTCCTTGAAAATGGCTGGAAAAATACAATTCCTCCGATTTATATGTTTGGCAGCGGCTGTAGTTAGGAGGTTTTTTTAGTAGTGGTCACTGTTTTTTCAAATCCATTTCACTGCTTTATTTTTATTTTTCTACTATGTGGTTTCAACCAGGCATCACATGGAATGGGAACGGAAAGAAATCCTGATCCTCGTTTCAGCCTAACCGATGCTCGTGCTCTTTTCCCATGGCACATTTGACATTCTGCTGAGAGCCCAGAGCACCCTTAGCGGATAGCGAACAGATGGATTCAATCTCCAGAATGGTGCCACTAAACAACCCAAAATATCAAAAGTAGCTGAGCAGAAAAAAAGGTTTCTGGCACAGAGAGATAAATTTTAACCATTTTTGGAAAAATAAAGGGTGAGGATATTAATGAGAGTGGGGTGGGGAAGAGGAAGAAGAAAAGCCCAGCATCGTCTTTCCAGTGGGAATTAAGTGAGTCTTTTCTGCTTTTCCAAAGATAGATTTGCAAGGAAAGTCTGAAGGGTAGTGCTGCGGGATGCGCTCCTGGGGGCTTACGATGACAGCACGTGTTGGGAACAAGCGTTACGAAATTAAGCCCCATTTGCCTCTAGCTCTGGGTTTACCCCTGCGCACGGAGCAGCGGCCAGTGCCATCCCTGCTGCTGGCACCGGTGCCGCGGTTCCAGGGGATGGCAGGGACTCTGGCCGGCATCCTGCACCACCCGTGGCGCTTGCCGACGCAGCCTGGCTGCCAACACCGTGTCCCTTCCCCGCGGGGTGGCATCGGCACCGGGCAGCACATGGAGAGGGTTCGGAGGGCCGGCGACAGGGTTGGCACTGGGCTGGGTGTCAGGATGGTGGCTCCTCCGGAGAGGCATCCGCTGCCGGCGCCAGCACTGGGGAGCCACGCCGGAGCCAAGACACAGCTGGGCATGGAGACCTTGAAAGGCTCTTGCCCTGGGATGCAGAGGTTATTACTCACACCTAATTATTTATTAGCGCAGACTTCTTGGCCGGGGCAGTTTATCCACTCGTGCTGTGCTGACAAGGTAACGTCGGCTCCGTCCCTGCTTGGCTGGGTTGCGTTTCCGCTGGCAGAGTGACAGGAGGAGGCGGGTAAAGTGACATGACGGGGCTCCAGCTCCTGGTAGCGCTGCCTGCCGTGGCCTGGGAGGTGCCTGGTTGGATGGACACTGCTCTCCCGGAGACCCTGTTCCTCCCAGCAACCATCCCTGGGGTGTAGGGATGTCAGGGTGCAGCCGAGCATCGTCACTGAATTAGCAGGAGAGGCATCGGGCACGACTCGGGAGCCAACGTGGAAATTGGTGGGGGAAGAGAGACTGCGTCAGTGTAAATGCCACTCTCTGTTCAAATGGGATGACTAATGGAGAGCAGCATCCTGCTAGGGGAAATGGAGGGAAAACAAGCTCCACACAGGCAGGAAAAGGTGTTTGCAGAGCAGCGTTTTAGTGGGAGAAAATGCCTCCAAAGGCAGTGGTGTCACCTTACCCAGCAGCTGCATTGATTTCCACCATGTCATAAACTTGAGCCCTGCTCTTTGCTGAGCGCTGGGCTCCCAAGGCTCGGTTTCTGGTTTTATTCTTTTCTATAATTTAACATTTGTCTTCATCTCTTCCTCTTTTCATTAGTTCTGCTCTCATCAATTATCAGCCGTTGAAATGATCGGTGTCTCAGAGGTTCATTTAACCTCTATTGAACTGCAGAGCTGCAAGTCATTATTCCCTTTTTACTCCTGTTTTATCCTTGAGTTTGAAGGTGCCCTGATGTGTGAGACAGGGCGGCCTCCAGGTGCCAGCCCAGTCCCTGCCTCTCTTCCCAGTCACCCCTGGGCAGCGATGCTGGGAGCATGCTGGAAAGAGATGCAAGGTTTAGCTGGGAATCTGCAAGGTTGACTCATTCTTCAGAATTCTTAGTTAGGATAGAAGATCTTGCACAGAAATCATCATTTCCCTGGCAGCAGAGGTGCTGGGGGAGCCCAGCAGGAGGTTGGGGGGGAGCCAGGTTCATAGGGAGCCTTGCAGAGAGGTGCAGGACCAGTTGGGAAGGTGTCCCAGCAGCCTGCGCAGGAGGAAGGGAAGAGAACAAAGCCAAGAGCTTTGCTTAGAGGAGGAAATATTTGCATCCTGCTTTCCCCCCTCAAAAAAGTAAAAATTTCTCCTGCCTCCCCTGGTTGGCAGCCCTGTAAGCTTTGGAGCACGAATGGCTCCCAGCTGCCAGTGGTGGCCAGCAAGGAGAGGAGTCCTCTGTTGTCCATGGAGGAGGCCCAGAGAGCAGCCACAGCTACCATCCTACACAAGGCTCTGTATTGTTTAGGGGAACAATTTGTGTGATTCATGAGAGATGTTCAATATGTTTATAAATATATATATTTTGACAATTTCTCAGGAGGCTGATGGTTTGCGGGGGCGTTTTCTCCAGGAAAGACTGTCTTGCAGCGTTGCCCGTGTTTGCTTGTTGTCGAGTGCTGCGTTACTGAAAACATTTGAAAATCCCCCTCTTAAGTCCACCCTTTGGAGATAACGCTGTTTGTTCCCACGTGCTGCTAAGCCTTTTGCATTCTTTACCTTCCTTTTCAGGCTTAAGGTTTAGGGGAAAAGGTAAATATCCCAGTTCCTCAGCCCAGGATGCACTGGCTGCGTGACC
Organism: Gallinago jamesoni; assembly: GCA_025769975.1. Taxonomy (NCBI): domain Eukaryota; kingdom Metazoa; phylum Chordata; class Aves; order Charadriiformes; family Scolopacidae; genus Gallinago; species Gallinago jamesoni. The sequence continues at coordinate 5,633,526 of JAOQGH010000069.1, read as the reverse complement.
GAGCCTGAGAGCAGCTGGGATCAGCGTGGGGTTTGCTGTCCCCCTGTCAAAGGGCTCCTCTAACCTGTGTTCTCCTTCTCCCCACAGGTATGCGAATACTTGTCACCCTGCTGTTAGATACTCTGCCTATGTTAGGCAACGTCCTCCTTTTGTGCTTCTTTGTCTTCTTCATCTTTGGGATTGTCGGTGTGCAGCTCTGGGCAGGGCTGCTGAGAAACAGGTGTTTCCTAGACAAGAATTTTGCAACGTAAGTACAGCAAAAAAAATCTCCACCTTTTCTTCTTTTCTTTCCTTTCTCCCCCTCCCCTGCCAGAGAATTCCCAGTGGTCGGCAGGGTTAGTGTCCATCCAGGGCTGTGTCCAGCAGCACACAGTGGATGATAGTGTGACATGACCTGACACACATGACATGACGTGACTATGCTGCACAGCTGCGATGGCAGCTCTTCACAGGGCTGTCGTCTTGATTCACAAAGTTCTTTGCTTCAGGACTCCGAGTCTGGCTGGGTACTGGATTTTTATGAAAAAACCCCACTTGTCAGCAAGTTACTGACGGTTTGGAGTGACTTTCTTATGTTTTCCTTCTGCACCTGAAGGACAAGGATGTTAGTGGTTTGGATTATCTCTGTCTGAAGAAGCTGAGATCCCTGACTCTGGGAATGTGAGGATTTAGAACAAATAAAAGCATTACAGCTCTCTTAAGATTGCCAGTTCCCCAAACTGCAGAGGTGTGGGAGGTCACCTAGCACACCACACCACCCGGCAGGGGGTGGATGAGACGTTCCTCGTGCTGGTACAGACAGCACCACAGAGATGCTGCTGAAACACACACATAAATCTTTGAAGGTGTATTAAGATAAGAAGGTTGATGTGAAAGGCATTAAAGATGTTTGTATGTGGGTCCCAGCCTGGCACAGGCATCAGGAATGGGCAGCGCATTTTCATGCAAACTTTAGATTTGGTTCTTCCAAGCTAGGCAGGTGCATGAACCAATATCCCTGCTGGGTGCTGAAGGTGCTAATTGGCCTTAATTGCTCTGATGAGCCTCACCTGGGAGCCCCACCCTGCCCATGGCCCAGGAGCTCTATTTAAGCTCAGCCTGTGGCTCTGAGTTGTGGTTTGAGATGTGTCTGTCTTCAGCTTTGTCTTTGTTCCTGCTTTCTTTGGCTCCTGCCTTAGTTCCCTGGATGGGTCCTGGATCTGGTTCATTACTTGCTATGCCTGGGGCTTTGAATGGACCCTGCTGCCAGCCCTGAGCTCTGCCTGCTGTGTTCAGGTCTGTCTATGCAAGTGCCCCTGGCACTGGGATGACCTTGGCTCATCCTCTGCCATGGGACATGCCCCCGCTCTTGCTGCTTCAGGGTGACACTCAGCTTGGGCCATTCTGCACTTGCCCCTTCAGAGGTGGGATATGAGGACGCACCGTAAAGACCCATCAGCACAATAAAAGGATTGAAACCAAGTGTAGCCTTCAAGCTTCTGCAGAAAAGGGAGGTATGCCTGGGAAAACCCTTCTGAAGGGCTCCTGTCTGAGACTGCTGGCTATCTCAGAGGTGAGGAAATGCCTGAGACCAGCTAATCAGGGCAACTTTACCTTTGTAAGGGGAGACAGAACCTGTAATTATATCTGTTTGTAATCATTTGCTGTCTACAACTTGTATCGTGTCTGGAAGACAAGCAGAGATTATCACTCAGCTCTACCCCAGGTCCTATTCCTGCCTCTCACCAATTAGTCCTGTGGCTTTCAGCTCTCTGAATCTTTCTCTGTGCTGCAGAACATCTCTGATGGCACTTACTCATCCCATCAGAGATGCTGAAAGGCAGAAAATCGATGAGTCTGCCATGTGTGTGTACTTCTGCTCCTACATCCTGATGTTCCAACCTCGCAAGCCCTCTCCTACACCCACAGTAGGTACTTGCTGGTCACCAAGACCCTCTGTCACTTGGAGTGACCCCCTGAGCTGTCATTAAAAAGCCCAAAAAGTGGTGTTAAAGCTATTCTTGGGTGGCCCCATCGCATGGGGCAGGCACCATGTACAGGCAGTGCTTTGAGCACAGAGCTGTAATTAGCTTCGGCGAGTTCCTCTCATCTCTTTGACCAGGTTTCTAAAATGTTGTGCGATTTCCTGCAAAGTGGAGCTTTTAAAATTAACCGCAGGGGAAGTGTTTGCTAAGTAGAGATATTAAGCAGCCCAGGGAAAGCGGGCTGTTATGTAATGGCCATTAGCAGCATCAAAGGCATCACAAGATTTTCTTATCAGGGTCCTGGTCCAGGTCACTGAAGCCAAAATCAAGGCTCCCTGTGCTAAGCCTCAGGACTTGTGTTTGAAGAGGCAGGAGGTTTGGGAGGGAGCTGCTCCTTCCTCTTTCACCACAGCTCTGCACTGGGTCCTGGGTGAATCTGGGTGGCTGTGGGTGATCCGTTGCCTGTGCCCAAGTCCTGTTGCTTGGGGCTATGTCATCAGGGTTGTGGGTTTCTCTGGTGCCATCACCCAGACTGAAGCTACTGTCTCAGTCTGTGTTTTGCTGGGTTAGCTTGTGACCTTAGAAACCTGGCTGCAATGAACCAGTCCTTCTATTTCCAGCTAGAAGTTCTTTCAGGTTGACAGGAACTTGGTATGACAGTTTTGGGGAATCTGAATGAAATGATTCCCATCCTTTCTGTTATTCCTGATTCATTCTCCCAGCACCATAGTTCCAGGCATCCCTGCAGTGGTCTTTAACACCCTGACAGCAAGTTGTACAGGGAGAAAAGGCAGGGAGTGACTTTGGTGTGGCAGTAACAGGGAAAACACTTCAGGGTTACGTCGTTCTGCTATTGTAAAGAAGGGCTAAAATATACCGAACTGGGCCCAAACTGGCAGGTCCCACTGACCAGCAGCAAGATGCCATCTGCCAGGAAGAAAGTGCAGAGATACAGGCAAAGTCAAGCCCAGGGTGGACCGGAGATGGTCCATCGCACTGTGTCCTTGTGCTCGGAGAGCCCTGACCATCCATCCCCTTCCAGGGAGAGCTGCCAGAAAGAACAAAAGCAACAACAAAAAAACCACCCTTCACGCAGGGGATGCAGGATTAAAGTTAAGCTCTGGTTTTGGTTAGAAGTAAACAGAATAGAGCTCTGCGGGAAAGGGGGAATGAGATTCTGGTCATTTAGTTTTGTCTGCCAAGTCCTACCAACTCCCACTGTTGTTGTCCTCAGCCTAAAATAAGGTTTACTAGCTGTTCAGCAGGCTCGGAGGGACTGAGGATGAACAGATGTGCTGTGCACCTGGGTTGGGGCTGGGCAGACGATGGTTCAGAATTTCTTTACAGCCCAGTACAGGGGACGACCTGAGTTATGGCAGGACTTACCTTGGCAGTGGTGTCAAACCCTCCCGGATGAAGACAGCTTTAAATTGAGGGTGAGATTCTGAACACAATCCAGGGTGCCAAGCAAGGAAAGGTTGTAGCCCCAACGGTTTTCTGGAGTAAAGCAAGTGTAAGTGAGCTCAGAGACTGGTGCTTCAAATATAGTTTCTTACCTGCTGCATGTTTCTTTGCATGCTTATTGCCAGGAGCTTTCTGGGCCATTCAGCTTTCCAGCAGGCATCAGTTGGAAGAAGTGACTTTGATTTTGCCACCATTCTTCCTGTGGAAACCTTTTCTTTCAAATCCCCCTTGAAAGTTGGCTGCTTCAAGTAAAGAAACTATTTTTAAATATAGTGCATTCTAATAAAAAATCTTTGAGGTGCACTGGAAATACGTGCTTTGTCTCCCTCTTTGAAAATTGCACTGTTGCAATGGAAAATCATGCTGGAAGGAGGTTGTTTTATTAAGGATGCTCTTTTAGTAGTGACTTTGAAGGAATCCCAGGTTCTTACTGGGCTGCTGCAGTAGCGAATTGGCAAGCAGTAATCTGGAGTGGGTCACTGCTGCTCGGGACGTGTGAGAAGCTGTCACACCCCAGCTAGCCCTGGAGACCAGAGTAGTGCTTCAGAGGTCTCTGGTGGCTCAGCCACTTCTTGAACCCCCTGGGGAGCTCACTGGCTGGACTGCACTTCTTCTGGCATTGCACAGCAGTGGGGAGCAGCAGTGTTGGAATGGTCTCCACTGCTGTGTGAGTGGAGAAGATCTCTGACAGTGAGAGCTGGAGGGTGAATTTCACAAGGGCTTTTTTGGTTGGTCTGGTCTAAGAGAGGAAGGTTCGGTATGCACACGTGGGAAGGGCAAGCGTAGCCAGCAGTTTGTCTGTAACATCTCCAGGATGTGTGTCTCCTCCACGCAGCCCCTTTGGCTCCCTCCTGCCATCATGAGCTGCTCTCACTGTAAATAAAGGAGTTGGGTCATCCCCAGCATGTCTGGGTTGTTGCTGCTGGAGCTGCTCCTTGCTTGTGTCTTGTTATGCAGGGGAGTGTTTTCCCCCTCTTGGAGCTTTTCAAGGAACTCAGTGGGTTGGAAGTAGGAGAGGACAGCGAGCTGCGAAGCGCTTTGTATTTATCTAACTCTGCAGGACAGTTATAATGTGAGCACTTCAGTCTTAATTAACTCTGTACCTGCTTGGCATTGTACTGCCTTTGGCTCCTTGGCTTTTGTAGAGCTGCGAGAAGGTACAGACAGCCAAGGCCGACAGCTCTGAGTCTGTCTGAAAGGTACTTCTGAGTTCTGCTTAATTGCTCCTTCTGGCATCACTCTGTGCTGCAACACTGGGTTGTCAGCAGGATTTTCTCCAGAGAGAAAACTCCTCTGGAGGGAACGGATCCTGCTTGGTGCTGAGTTTCCTCCGTATTTTCCTTTTCCTCCTTTGCCAAGAAGGATGGATCAGATGATCCTTGAGGTTGCTTCCAACATGGTATTTTATGTTTCCTCTGCTCCTCAGAAAGCTGTAGCAGGATTGTGCTCAGCACGCACACACTGCACTCCAGAGGCTGTGGATGATGCCCTGCATGGGTTGGTTGGGCTGGGAGGACTGAGCCTGGGGAAAGATGAAGAGAATAATTGTTCAGCCTCCTTTAACACGGAAGAGGGTGGACTTTCCTAACCCACTGCTGTCCTTCATGCACATGAATGTGTCCAGGGATAGAGAAAGGAAAATACATTGCAAAGCTGCTGCAAGCCCAGAGAAAGATGTGTACTGGGCAGCTGGCCGAGAAAGGGGTGTTAATCCTTTCTAATGTGATAACAAGATCCATTCTGGGGCTTAGTTTCTCATGTCTTTTCCCCAGAGCACATGGGTCTTGTGATTAGTGGATTCATTACCATTAATAAGTTATTTGGACTATGGTTGTTGGCAGTAACAAGGAAATCAGATTGACCTTTCCTGCACGTGGTGGTAGATGGTCTTGGCAGAGCTAATTCATTTATTTTGTGGATATTGGGGATTCCCTCGTTCTGCAACACTGGTGTTTTTCATCCTTGCTCTCCTTCCTTCTTTCCCTTTTTTGTTTTTGCCAGCAGGGTCATCAAGCAGAGGAGCTAGAAAAAGGTCTTAAATTTGCAGTGCTTGGTGTTGGTTGGTGTGTCCCTTCCCTGCTGTACTCGGTGATGGCAGAGCAGATGCTCATGGTGTCTCTGTGCCCAGGGCAGACATGGAAGAAGGAAGGGCTTGAAAAGGGCTGGGCAGAAATTGGTCCCCATGTGACTGATTTTGGCCTGTCATAGGGAGGACTTTCTTTTAGTTTGTAAATTATTTTGGGGACAGTTGCAAAATTGAGCAAGGCAGAGAACAGGGAGGATAAAATCAGTTAGGCAGCAGCAGAACCAAATCAAGCTTCATTCACCCTTCACAGTCAAGCTGTGCTTTGTTTTCCTGGTTTTATTTTCCTCCCACAGCCACCAAAGTGTGTCGTCCTCTTGGTTCTCCAGAGGGTTTATGCCCAGATCTTTTCTACGCAGCTTATTAGATGACAGCCCAGGATGCTGTGTCTCCAGGCAGTATTTCTCTTTCAGCCCAAGGCTTCCTAAACGGTGACTCGTGGGAGACATGCAGCCTCTCAAATCTGCGTATGTGGCTCATCGAGACCTTTACAGTCGCAATGTGTAGTGAATAGAGAAGCGTTGCACAGGAGGGGGATTAGTCCTGTAGGTCCCCATCCTAGTTGTGTTCCTTCCCTCCAATACAACCGGGTGCATGGTCTCCAGCAAAATTGGCTGGCATGCGGCTCTCTGGCTAGCTGTGTCCTTGTCCAGCCTGCCCAGCCGGGGTAGGCTTATCAGGAGATCAGTCATCAGCGCTGGGGCCTGAAATAAAGATGATTAATTTGGGACAATGGATATGTATCAGAGTCCTGCAGCTGGGAGGGCAGGCAGCTGCCGAGTCGTGTGTAGCGCTGGACGTTGTGTATATTGTGCTGTGGTGGTGGGAGAGACAGCTCGCGCAGGAGCTCGGGTGTGAGGTCGGAGTGGAACGTGGTGCTGATGCATCAGCCGTTCTGTCTGAGCACTTCTTCCATGGTCAGTGTTCTTGGCACGGGCATGTGTGTGTCTGCATCTAAACACCAAACTGCTCCCAGGAAAGGAGCTTGTGCAGCCATAGCTGCTAATTACACAATCATCCCTCCAGATGGTCCATCTCCCTCTGCAAGTCCAGCTTTGCTCTGGGTAGAATCCTAATTACACTGGCCCGTGAGCTGTGGTGCGCTGAGCCTTCCTGTCTTGCCCGCTACCAAAAGGTGTTTGTGATCAAGGAAACTCCTGCTGCTGGAGTGGTGCTGGGGTGTTGTTTCCAGGGTGGTGAAGAAAATAAGGTTTTGTTGAGTTTCACAGCTCCGCCTGGTTCTGGAGCAAGTTTTGCTGGATGATCACTTGTAGTTTGGAATAGTGTGTCACTGGAGTGGCACATCCAGATCAAAGAGTCTTGGTCAGCATTGTCTGAAGGGAAACCACAAAGGCCAAGGTGTTGTTCCCAAGATCACGTACAGTTGTTGCAGGGCTGGAGTTCAATGCGTAGTTTTAGGGTTGGAGGTTACTGTCTGAGACTCACCTCTACGGCTGTCTCTGCTGCAGGCACCAGGTTTGCTCTTTGAGCTGCTCAGACAGACAAAGTTCCAAGTTTGCATGACTTGTCACATCAGGGATTTGAGAACTGTAAAGATCTGTTGAGCTTGGGCTGGAGGTCAGGTGCTTTGGTGAGAAGGTACCGAATGAGACCTCTCCTGCCATCATCGTAGGGAGTTAGAGTAGCTCTCTCCCTGTAACCCACAAACTCCTGTTTCCAAAAGAGGTGAAGCTGGGCCCAGGAAAGCTGGTCATACCCCAGCATCCTGTGGCCGTGCTACTTCACTGTATCAGGCAGCACACAGCATAGTCCAGGCTTGGTCTGAGCTGTGAGGGTATTAGACCCTTTCACCTCCACAGAGTGTGGAAAGCCCTGATCCCAGTGTCCCATTTGAAAGAGTTCGGAGATACTGGGCAGCTGCTATTGAGTTCTTTGGGAGGAACCTAATGAGACATGCACCCACGGCCTCTCAAACCTGGAGGTTTTAGAAGAAAATGTCCTTCCTAAGGCTGGTGGGGCTGGGAGAACTCTGGATGTCTCATGGAAGTTTTGAGCCCTCCCAGCCCTTCCCCGGGTGAGCGGGCCGAGGCAGGCACTGTGGTTGTAAACAGAGATGTCCCAGGTGTGTGGAGTCCCCACCACTTTTACTTGAGAGTGCAGGAGCCCTTTGCATCTGAACTGAGCCCCTCTCAGCGTACCTGCTAAGGACAGAACATTGCTGCCAGGGTTCTGCCTGCCACTTGCGATTCAGAAGTCACTTCTCCGGTGTCTCATCTCATTCTCCCTCTGTTTCTTCTCTTGAGTTCCCCAGCTGTCTTTGCCCACAGTCTGTAGCTCTCCCAGACACATCCCCGCGCCTCGGCGTGTTTTCATCCTTCGCA
>JAOQGH010000069.1:5588077-5625573 GCA_025769975.1 Gallinago jamesoni | reverse complement strand
TCCCCAGCTGTCTTTGCCCACAGTCTGTAGCTCTCCCAGACACATCCCCGCGCCTCGGCGTGTTTTCATCCTTCGCACCCCTCTGTGTGACAAACTCTGCTGGTTGTAGTATCTGATCTTCTAGCAAACACCATGCTAGCCTTTCACTCAGCCTTTTCTTCAGCTTGTTTTATATGGAAATTTCCTCCAAGTGAAACCAATTTGTGGGAGGGGAAGGAGAAGGCTTTCAGGCAGTCCTGGAGGAAAAACATTTTTCAAGTTTCTTCCTTGTCTCTTGATCTGAGGTATAGAAACCAGGAGGAAGGTATTACGGTTTTGTCTAGAGGTGTGGGAACGCTGCAGTGGCAGGGGAATAACTGGTGAATACATTTAATCACCAGTGAACATTGCCCAGTTCCTCTGATGTGCTACTCTTGCCCGTCCCTGAAGCTGGATGAACCCTCAACACTCATCTCAAGTAATTCGTTGATGGAGGAGAGCCAAATTCCCCAGGAAAGTTGTTCAGGGTTAATTTCCCCTCGGCTCTGCTCTGCAGCGATTGCTCTCTCCTGAAAGTGCAGTTGTTGAGAGTCTCCCGCTTGACTCAAGGATTTTGGGGAGCAATTTCAAGCTATTGGCTGGAATAACACTAGTTTGGCACTCGTTAGAGCCAAATTTATTCCATAGTTAGGTACATTTAGAAACAGATAAAAGTACAGCTGTCCTGTGTTGAAGAATTACCTGCTTATCTTCTACCCGCATCTCACTTGGTCATATAATTTCTGTGTTGCCTTGTCCCTTATCTCCTGACTGATTATATAGCATCTTAGAGCTCTGCAGCTCAGAACACAGCAGATAAAGTCAGCTCTAGGACTTTGCACCTTCTCATTTGGAGCAGTGCTTCAGCGTGTGAGTGCCGGTGGGTCTCACTAATGCTAATCAAACAGCAGGAAAAGTCCCGGGCTCCGGTTGCTGCTGATCTTCCCCAGAGCATGGCTTGAGAAAAGGCACATCCCTGCCACGCTGCAATTAGAGCACTTGCTTATCTGAGCTGTAACAGAGCCATAAACTTTATCCAGGCCAATTAAATCAGATATGCACTAAGCATACGATTCCTATTAATGTGAGCTCTTTCTTTTCTTATTTAAGTACAGAGGGAATTTGAGATGGCCTGTGGCGGGGCCTCTCCTTGTTAAAGTTCAGCTTGCTCATCCCGGAGAGGTGCTGTGGGGCAAATTTATTAGAAAGCTGCTTTGCCATCAGACTTTCTGAAGCATATTCTGAGCATCAGAAGAGCTATCTTAAAATCCTTAGATGGAAACGAAAAGTTCCCTAGATTTTTGGGAAGGACCTGGCCTGCTGGGATTTTTCTCTCTGTACCCTCTCATTTCAGTTTTCCACTGCCCTGTTGGTTTGAGAAAGCTCAGGCTGATCTTTGACTAAAAGATCAGTGGCGCCTCACAGGGCGCTGTGAGCAAAAAGTTTTGTAGACAAAGGTAGGGGCTGATACCTCAACTATGACTTGCTGTCCCCAGTCTGATAGGGCTGAGGGCAAAGGAGAAATAACAGACCCAAACCAGGGACAGGAACCAGTGCCTTTTGCTGCTGCTGAAACAAAGGGGGCATAATTTGACAGGCTGAGAGAGCTGGGGCTGTTCAGCCTGGAGAAGAGGAGGGTCCAGGGAGACCTTATAGCAGCTCTCCAATACCTGAAGGGAGCCTACAGGAGAGCTGGGGAGGGACTCTTTGTCAGGGAGTGGAGCAATAGCACGAGGGGTAATTGTTTTAAATTGAAAGAGGGGAGAGTTAGATTAGGTACTAGAAAGAAATTCTTTGCTGTGAGGGTGGTGAGACACTGGAACAGGTCGCCCAGAGAAGCTGTGGCTGCCCCATCCCTGGAACTGTACAAGGCCAGGCTGGATGGGGCTTTGAGCAACCTGGTCTGGTGGGAGGTGTCCCTGCCCAGGGCAGGGGGTTTGGAACTCGATGATCTTTAGGGTTCCTTCCAACTCTAACCATTCTATGATTCTGTGATTCTATGAGTTGTTCTCATCCTTCTCTTTCTTCCCCCTCCAGGACATACAACCTTACTTTCCTGCATCCGTACTACCGGACAGACGAAGCAGAGGAGAACCCATTCATCTGCTCATCGCATCGTGAAAACGGCATGCAGAAATGCTCCAACATCCCAAACAGGAAGGAGTACAAGGTGGAGTGCACCTTGAGCATGGACTCCTACACCCCAAGTTTATACAACCCTGACTTCAGCAGCAGGAACGCCTGCATAAACTGGAACCAGTATTACAACGTATGCATGGCAGGGGACGTAAACCCACACAACGGAGCTATCAATTTTGATAATATTGGATATGCCTGGATAGCTATTTTTCAGGTAGGATATTGTTTTTCTTTTTTTGTCATCTTTTGCTTGGAAAAATTTTAATAGACGCATCAAAGGAGGAAAGAATTTGCTTGCGTCTGCATGAAACTGCAAATGAAGTCACACCGAGTAAATGAGTCAGACAATAGCCTGCACAAATGTTGCAAGAGGGCATTTGGAGAGAGCAACCACTTGTCAGTGCATTTTAGAAGAGGGGGGGAAAATACTTCGTGAGGCCAACAAAAGTATGGCAAATTCTAGCACTGCAAATCAGACCTGGGTAAATCCCAGAGACTTTGGAGCGTTACGGTCTTTTTTATTGCTGTTGTATCAGGAAATGGCGAATGTTGTCAAGTCCTTAAGCAAGACTTAATATATGATTTTGTGATTCTGTGATCATTCTAAAATGTAGGAACTCGATGGCATGGTTTGGGCTTGTTTCTGGAATTGCGGGGTTATGCTGGTTAGCATGGTATGCTGGAGGGAGGAAGAATGGTCTGTTCTGGCTGGAATACCTGTGAAGAGATACTTCTCATGGAATTTGAGTCACTCTTGATCCACATTTATACAGCTCTTCACTAGAAACTAAAGTGCATCTGTCTAAGACTGGAGGAGCCTTTACAGGTGACAAAGACACTCCAGCAACTAAAGCATTTTCAAAGCATTTGTAGCTCTGGAAAGCTGGAGAGTCACCTACACAGTCCAGAGGCTATGGGTTCTTAGGGCTAGGCTATTTTGAATGATACATGTACTGTTTTCCAGTTTTAATTTGCACTTCCTGTTTTTTAATACAAAATTCCTTATGCATTTGGCTAGATGCCCTATTTTATTTAGTTCTTCTGAAGTGCAGGTGACTTCTGTTCCTAAAAAAGTTCTCCTTTTTGTTTTGTTAATGATTAATAATGGCTCATTCAGCGCTCTAAATTTCATTTATGAATTTCTAGTTTCATATTATAGTATGAACTTAATAACTTTCAGTTTTCAGCTGGGAGTTGTAAAGGGATGATTGCTTGCTCAGAGCATCTTGTTTGCTCTCATGCTGTGGCAGTAGCACACCTTGAATCATGCTGTTTCTGGTGTCAGAGGCTCAAAACCAAATCCAGAAGGGTTCAGACAGATCCCAAGTGTCTACTAGGGTATGTTTTTAAAAATGCTGTGGTTCTCTCCAGGAATTAGTACATCAAGAGAGGAGCTGCTTTAGTAATTTTGAATATTCCTGACTGGTAGTGAGTGTTGCATAAAGGAAAGAGAGAAATCAAATTGAGAAGAGTAGATAGGTCTCCGGCTGCACTTGTGTTCTCCCTTTTCTGCTCTTGCATAGTTCTTTGACAGAGCTTGATGGATGTTCCCAGGAGGTCCTGTCTGGCTCCCACCATGGGGCAGCAATGTTCTTGCCAGAGAAAGGGCAGAGGGCAATGCGGTGCGGAGTGCCTGTGCTTGTGCATTGAAAATGAGCAGGTGCTTCTCGAGGGGTCCTGCTTCCTTTTTACTTCCTGAGCCTTTTTGCAGGCTGCGAGCTTTCATTTCACGTTGGTATTTCATTCCCTCAGCCTGAAAAGGTACGGTTTTAAACCAGGAAGAACAAGCTAGCTACGGTAGAGGTTTCAACTGATTCCTTTGGCCAGAGCAGAGTGTCTAGCAAAGTTGGATATTGTATCCATAGATCATTTTGGCAGCTGCCAGGAGTTTTATGATTGGTTTTAGTGCTGCTTAGGCCATCCAAATGTTAAAGAGTATTTCAGCCAAAAACCCTTCTTACATCTTTATTCCTTTTGGAAGTAAGGACTCGCTTTTTGAAGCTAAAAAGACTGTAACTCCAGGTAAAGAAGCAGCTGTTGGGAGTAAGGTGCTTGCTTTACTTTGATATGGAAAGAGTAAATCATTACTGCAAGAGGTTGGGTGCTAAATCAAAACAATTGCTGTAAGCAGAGAACATTTAACAAATAAAGCTATTGAGTTGTACTCTCATTACATTTAATAGTTGAAGCTGGGTAGCACCAGGTCAGCAGTTGGATGAGGCCTCAATGTTGGTAATGCAGAAAGTAGAACTGATGGGTTTAGTAGCTCAGAAGTTTCCCTGTGAATTGGTATTGAATTCCTAGGCAAAAAGTACTCTGCTGTCTTCTGGATGAGACAGGTCCAATTGTCCTGATTCCTTCTGGGGAATAATGAATCCATGGTACTTTGCAGGAGTTACAGTGGTGGACTGTAACTCAAGGTCTGGCAAGCCTCCAGCTTGTATAACGGCAATCTTAGGACTCAGCTGGATAGAGCATCCCTCATGATTCATCCCAAATGAGTTGGAAATCTAGCATGGTTTAAGAGCTGTCAGAAGGGAGGTTGGTGAAATGAGCCCCACAGGTGAGATTCGGCTGGAAGCTTCCAAGTGCAGTGACTGCAAGTCATGCCCGGGAGTTTTCCGAGGGCGCAGTATGATACTGTGCAGGCTGTGAACAAACCAAACCAAAACCGTACTTTGTCAGGGAAATCTGAGGACCTCTACTCCAAAAAGTCCTTGTGAATGGTGCGCCAAGGCAGAAGGCTAGCAGTATGGCCAAGCTCTTTCAGCTGCCAGAATTTGGCCTTAAGCAACCAAGCTGAAAGACATTTAACTTCATGGTGGTGATCCGTAACTTGCAAGTAACTTGGCATTTGGGAATGGGGCGCAGCAAACAATGAAATGCATTGTCAACCTTCTGACCAGACGAGTCAGAGGCATCAGATGTGAGAACCAACCTAGTGTAAATAATAAAATTTTAAAGCAGTAAAGACGGTGGCTACATCCATGGGTGTTTGAAAGGATAATAATTCCTTATGTAATCCTGCAAATGATTCATGTTTTGATTCCCCTCATTTGTTGTGTAATAGGCTAATTCATGTATATATTTGTTACAAAGGCATGTTCAATGGCAAATTATGTGAACTAATTAGCTTATTACAGAATAAATGAAAGGAGATGGAACCTAAATTAACTGTGAGGTTTGGCATGATATTAAGATCCCTTTATTGCACATGAATTTCAGCCACAACAATAAGAGCAGTAATTACAGGTATTGTTGTCACACTGCAAATGATGAATTACCCACCTAACCAAAGTCCAATTCAATTTGAATTACTGACAATCTCAGTGAAGGAACCAAAATACTGCCACCTTCCTAACCAACAGTCTTGGAGAGGCCAGACCTGAATGAAGAAACCCATCAAAACAAAAAGAGGCTGGATGGCTGGTAAAGATACACAGTTTGGGAAGAAGAGATTATTTAGGCTAATTTGCAAACCACAAAACCGTTGCTTGGATGATTTCATGTCTGACTCCCAGAAAAGTAAGACCTATAATAGCACTTTAGATCAGGAGACAATGCTTTTGGCAAAACTAGTGAGGCAAAGTTGAAGGAGCAATAGCATTCAGCTGGGCAGGACCAAGATGAGATCAAGGGAACAAGCTGTTCTTCTGTACCTCCTTCCAGGATGTACTTGGAAGGACTAAACTTTGAAAGCAAGCGTACAGGAAAAAATTACATAAACATTTCAGGAAATATGCATCCAATACAAGAGAGATTTGTGTGGCAGTTCAGAGGGGCTCTGACACTACTGGTGCTGGCTGAGTTACCTTTTCTATGTTCTCTCTCTTCTTTGCATGTCATATTTCAGAAGTACCTGCATTTTCTAAGGGGCTTCTTTAATAAAAGACCCTCTTGAAATTAGTCCTTGGGTGCAGGTCTCAGATTCGTGATTCTGTTTCTGGCTTGTGTTATTCTGAGTGCATCTTGCTTCTACAAGGTTTTGCTTAAGAAGACATCTCGGTTAACAAGTTAATCAAGTCATACAAGTAACACATCTCTGGCCCATCATCAGAAGGCCCTAGCGAGGGAATTCTCAGAGGAGATTATTTTGCATTCAGCAGCCCCCTTGCTGCTGTCAGGAAGGAAAAAAAAAAAAAGCCTGGTTGTGTTCACGAGAGCTGAAGACAGCCCAGCAGGCACACGACATGATAAGAATGCCCAAGAAAGGAAAAGTTGAATCACCTTCTGAAGAAAGATGTCTGGAAATAGAGCAGCATTGAAGGAACTGTCAGCAGCAGCAAGAGTTCAGGGTGTTATCTTGATAGCACGCTCAGTTGGAGAACTTCTCTTTGCACGTGGTCTCACTGAAGCCAGGAATATGTTACAGCCATGAAGGTGTGGGTGACCAGATCAGGAGAGAGAATAAGTTTGGGGTGGGAAAGTCGGGGGGATTGATGCCACCCACTTCTTCCTTCATTTGTCCTTCTGTGGAGACGTTACTCCTCGCGTGATGGCGGGCTGCCTGAGCGGGTACGACAGCTGGCAGTGACAGCCGTATGCCGTGGGCCACCTGCGGAAACAGCCCTTTCATTTGGATGTGAAGTTCCCTCTCCTGTGCTCTCACTTGTCAAAAAAGCCCCTGGGAGCTTGTGTAAGCTATCTCAATCCAATCAAGGATGATGAGGATTGACCCCGCGCTATGTGCTGATGAGGAGCTTGTTTTGTCTCCTTGTTGTCTCCTTGTTGCTGACTCTGCTTCTGCCAGGATCTGCACCCCTGCAAGCTCAGCTTGTAGATGGGCCAGCTGAGAAGGTACAGAGCTTGGGGGGAGATTTCAGATTTGGAAAGAGGAAGGTTCATTTGTCTCATTTCACCATTATTTTGGTGACCTGGTCTGTTCCACAGCTGTTGTCCACTTCACATATTCTTTGGCCTCTGTACATCAAGGTTGAATTCCTTCCCTGAGGATTTCTCCCTCACCTGGAAATCTTTGAGCTAAATCTGTAAAGGGAATCGTATCTTTCAATGGAATTAAATGAAAAGTGACATGTACTTCAATGCACTTCTATGGCCAAATGCAAGAATGAGCTTGGAGTCCCTCCTCATCCATACTGTCACTCAGTTAAGATCTTGTTTGAGGAGACAAGACCTGAAGCTCTAACATTGCTTTCCCTTAGAGTAAGCACAAACGTCCACCCTGGAAACTACTGGCAGGGTCATTCCCCTTGGTTCCTACCTACATGTCTTCTTCTTAGGCGGGCTGTCACTTGGATGGATATTAATAGCAACTTCTTGGGGGGGACCTCAGAGTACCTCAACCAAATACTTTAAAAATGACACCTCAGGAATGGGTACCCCAGTGTCTCAAGAGTATTGTACCCAAGATGCTACAAATAAGTTTGCTTGCCTATCTGCTGCAACCTCAGTTCTTCCACTGCCAGTGCTCTTAAATATTTTGGGGAATGGCCAAAACGCACAGTCAAGCAGAAGAAAGTCAGGCTTCCAGCTGCAATTGTATTTTGCGTGTGTAACATGTAGTTTTGTGGGCCATGTTTTTCAGAAGCAGCTGTCACACTGGGTGCCCATGTTTTCAGAGTTCATTGAGTAGATAATTTTTTTGGCCAAAAGGACTGTTTTTTGTCAAGTAGTTCATTCTTTAAACTGGAGATATGTGTCAACAGTGCTTATCTGTGCTGAATTTGGCAAGGAAAGAGTTCTAAGCTTTTCATTTCCACTGTTTCAAGGTGATGTTTTGTCACTAGGCTTGAATTTGTTTTGGATCACCAAAAATATTTTACTCTAAATGATGGGGTTTGAGTTTTGTTGGTGTTGCTTTTTTTTTTTTTTAATTTGGTCAGCCAAATAAACATAATTTTCTGCATTTGAAGAGCTTTCATGCTGAATACGCAATCTAAAAATATCCAGCTCCTTTTAAACATCTGAGTGTGCTTCCAAGACGATTAGTTGCTTTTGAAAAATCTCCTTCATCTAGAAGGCTAGAAGGAATTGTCCTACAGTCAGAGAGGCCATCCTGATTCCATGTCTGGACCCACTAACCTATGGAGGTGCTGGAGGGACACAGCATGGCGCAGAAACCTGCTGCAAACTCTGTAGTTTTGGAAGGATTTAAAATCCTACCTCAATCATAGATTCTTTTATTCAGAGCAGAAAGAGGGGTGCCTGAAACAAGCCATGGCCTAATCTGGAATCCAATTAAGTGATGAAAAAGCATCTTGAGGTGCCTCAACAATTCTTACAGGGAAATCTTACTTCAGTTTGATTGCCCGAAACCTTCTCAAGGATCAGTTGCTGCTGTTGCACCTTGCACTATGAGTTATATGTAGCTTTGGAGAAACTCGTACATGAAGCCAAAGGTTTAGCTTATTTACCCTCGTGTCCCCACACGGCCATCTCCAGACTGCAGTGAGTTGACAGATCCATCCAGGAGAACAAAACACACACTCTGATTAGTGTGAATGGGTAAAGCTTAGACATCTGAAATAAGTTTTGTGTCACAGTCCTGCACAGAGAGCTAGTTGTGCTTGAAGCCATGTGCCCTTTGTCTCCAAAAGTCTGTAATATAATTTGAAAGAAGACGTGTGAATAACAAAAATCCTTACTTTTTGCTTTGGGGGCCAGTATCCAAAACTGCTGCTGTGTTCCAGACAGTGGTGTCTGGAGGAGCACTGTCATTTGTATATATGGTACACTCATCTGTAAGCAAGGATCTCAGTCTGGCTTTGGTTCCCTTCTCCTTGCAGACTCTTCATCTTTCAGCTTTGGTCTGCTATGAAACTGATTTACGGTGCTTTCTATGATAATGGACTCATTATTGCTGAAGCTAAACAGTTAAATACATTCCCTGTGCATAAGATACTTTACACAAACAATGAAGGCAGAGGGTAATTATCACAGTAAATCAGACCTCATGAATATGGACTGAGAGGTAATTTGTTGTAAACAGCAGTCATCTGAAATCAGTGATGTTTTTGCTGTCGGATGAAGATCTTGCATTATTAAGTGTGAAACAGAGACAGCAACTAACCTTCTTTTTGTAGCAAAAGTTTTTGAGTTTTTATGCCATTTTTAAGCCCATAGATCCACTTTCATGAGGTTTTTGGTCACCAGTAGCAGTATCAGTGACGTGTCAGACTTTCTGGCAAGCTGCTGCACTCTGCTTTTCAAGACCCAAGGTGCTGGCTGAGCTGGTAGTGCTGACCAGAGGTCACGAATTTGAGAGGTCACCCTTCAAAACCTAATGCAAGGTTGCCCAGTTTTCTTTTATCTTCTCTTTTGCCACTTTTCAGAGCAGATGGCCTCTTTGCAAGACTCTCAATTTATAAAGAAATGGCTAAAGTTGCTTTGCAAAGTAAGCAGGCCCTCAAAGTGAAAGGAAAAGCATCTGTTCAGAGGACATTACTCAGAATATAATAAAACCTGTTTTCCTGACCATGAGGTTACTTAACAACATGTGTCATGAGGAAATAATTAAAATTGCGAAGTTGGCTTCGAAAATAGCGATTTGATTAGCTGCCAAGCACTCTGCATATGGAAAAGGAATAGTCCATTATTCACTGGTCAGTGCTTGCCAGCCAAATCAATATGCCCGAGAGGGCAGAATACATAGATAAGAGGCTTTCACAAATGAATACTGAAGGCCTTATAAAACTTATGGAGATCATCGCAGTAATTAATAGCTCTCACAATTTATATCATTGGATCTCGTCTTGATGAGGTTTATAAAAATAAAAAAAACCAAACCCTTGAAGTAGGGCCAGAGAAATGATGAGATAAAAAGAAAATAAAACCAAATAATCCTGGCAGTCTTCAGAATTGCTGCTCGGTTCAGTGTAATTGATTTTGATGCAGATAATTCCCATCTTGTCCCCAAAGAACTCAATTTAGGCCAAAGAAAAAGATGCTGTGTGCAAATTATAGATGTCAATTAAGATGAACACTTTAAATGTTTTGGAAGCACTTCGGTTTCTCTACATCTCTATATTATCTCTGGCTTTGGCCAGGCACTGAGTTGAACAAGCACCTGCAATTCTGAAATCAACCACTAAGGAAATATCTATTTGCCAGAGTTAAGGTTTTTGGGGGTTTTGATCAAAGTGTGAGATGCTGATTTTGGTTGCCATGCTTGGGGAGGCTGTCTCTACAAAGGAAGTTTGTTCCTGGAAGTGAAGTGTCACCAGGAGAAAGATCAGCCCTTGGGACCAGGTGGGAGTTTTGTGGGCTGTGCGTTCAGTTCTCCAGATCTTTTCAGCTTCACTTCACACAGTAATTTTCCAAACTTTCCTCAACTGATTAGTGGCACCTCAAGGTTGATTTCTATCTGCAGCAGTCCATCTGGCATTAGCCATTAGTGCTTTCTAATACACAGAAAAGTAATTCAGTGTTTGACTTTACTAATTAAAGTAGTTTGGATGTTGAGGTTTTTTGCCTGGATGATTCTTTTTTTCTTTTACTTAACTGACACTAAAGCAAAAAATAACCTGCTCTTGAAAGGATTATAGTCAAGAACTTGCAAAAATTTTGGCACAGCTCAAATGCAAGGATTTTTATGATGAAAACTTTTGACATAATAAAAGAAATTGTTCTGCAAGAGACCTTTGAAGTGACCCCAGAAAAAACAATGTAAACGTCCTGTTACCCTGGGGACAACGAGGAGGTCTGAATTAATTGCCAGCATCTTTAATCTACATCTCTCGTGATTTTCACTCTGGAGTTTTAGATTGATTCTGATTAGCTTAACTAGAATCAGCTTAACTGATTCTGTCCCCATTTATGCTACTATAAATCAGAAGAGCATCTTTGTTACAACTGATGAAATTATTGTGGCATGAGCAAACCAGGATGATCAGAATCACAGAACAGAAGACATAAAAAAAGTAGTATCGGATTGTCCACTCTCATCCAGCTCATATTAGCATGGTGATCTGGGAGTGCCTGAGTGGGGACTGCGTGGATGGTGTCCAAGCCAAAGATCAATGAAGTCAAAATCTGTCTTTATGTTGACCCGAGTGAGCTTTCTGTTAAATCCTTGCACTGATGGGAGAGAGAAGCAGATACCAGGCTCAGGGCTTTAGCACTCAGCCTCACAGGTATTAATGGGAGACAAATGATTTATCCCATCCCTGTCCGTGCTGCATAAGAGGTAAAAGGCTGAATGATTAGGCGAGGAGAATCAGATTGAGCATCATGCTGGATCTCCCATGGTTTAGAGGACAGCTTTGCTCTCAGCTCTGAGTCTCAGCTCTTTGAAGGCAAAAATAATTTCCCCATGCTAAAGGGGCAGCATCTCCTTTCTCAGTGGGTCTGCAGCATGTGATTACAGTTGGCAGCACCCTCCAGGACAACCTTGCCAATCATCTTAATTGAATCTTTTAGCTATTTCCCTGCAGCTGCAAATTTTAGTGTGTCACGTATCTTGCACATCTTTTTCGTCAGAGCAGAATTAGGAAATGTGTTTCTAGCCATCTTATCTCTGTTGATAAATAATTGTATGTTGCATTTATTGGAAGCTTTGAACTGGTACATTTGGAGACACTGTTTAATACGTCTCTCTGTGAATTCTCTTCATGGCTTGAACAGAATTTAATTACTGAGAATGGATTGCTGAGATTGGAAAGTGCAAGAAAGGTGCTCAAGGTCCTTGGAAGACATCTGTAAAGGTCTTGAAGGGCCAAATGCTGAAGCTGCAGTCAACTGGATTAATCAGATTGGAAAATGAAGAGGGGGGAAGTCATTTCTGCTTAGCGAAGTAGGCAATACTGCATTCTGGGTGCCCCAAGGGAGAAACAGTAGGCAAAGCAATGCTGAAAAAAATATATCTGTGTTCTTGGGAGAATAGCGGGAGTTGCTGACTTTCCCTCTGAGTTCATCTGGTCTGTGAGTAAGTGTGTGGGATCAAACTGTGCATTGCAGCGGCGAAGCTTGCACCAGTGCAGACGCCTTTGACTTGGTTCCAAAAATAGTTAAAAGAGTTTTGTTCATGGCATATAGACCAGCTGTTGGCAAATTCAAATGGTCTGGTTCCCATTTGCACCAAGGCGTTGCTGGGGATATGCAATGAGATCTTGGAGTAGGTAAAAATGTACTCATAAAGTCATTCAGGACATAAAGGACAGCAGGAAAGAAGTCCACAGCATGGCAAGAATCAGACTGTAAAAATCATAGACACTGTTTCAGTCCGGACAGGTGGCTGTGCATGTGTGTTGCCCTGCATTTCTCCAGAGCTATTTGATTAAAAAAAAGAAGACAGATGTCTGTGAGCACGCTCTCTTACAGGATTGCTAGTACTCTCTAATCCTCGGCAGCTCAGGAATCCTTCCCCTAGGTACTGCTGCATTTATACTGGGTGATGAGTCCAAAAATGAATCCACAAAGATGTCAAACAGGAGAACAAAAGCCCAGCGGTCTGTTTATCCCTCCTGTGTCCCTTTGGTTTACAAGTCAGTAGTAAATAATGCAAATTCTAATTACATCTTTAAATATTCTGAGATCTGGATGAGCATTTTCAGCCCTCCAGAGGAGAAATGTGGTGTGTTGATTGATTCTTGCTGAAAATGCTTTCTAGCATGCAAGAAAAATACCTCTATAAATGCTGGTTGGCCCTCACTCTTGTCTCAGCAGCTGTTTCCCAGGTGGAGAGCTGGCAGCTCCTCCAGAAGCCCAACAGCAGCCTTCAGGTAGCTCCTTTTGTAGCAAGGGTTCTGTGTTTAATAATTTTAACACATTCTATTTGAGGATTGCCAGCCAAATACAAATTCGGTGCAGAGGTGCATCCACTATGTTTGGAGTCCCTGGGCTCATTTTTCATCCCCAAGTGTATATGGATGGAGCACCTGCTGTGCCAGCTGTGGTAACCTGACTCTGAAATGCCCACCCAAATAGAGGGGAAGAAAGGGAGAGAACTTCAAACAGCACAAAGGAGACCATTTCTTAGGTAGTTGGCAGTGATTTGGTTGAGCCTTGTGTCACCTCCCAGCTTGATCC
Source organism: Gallinago jamesoni (assembly GCA_025769975.1). Taxonomy (NCBI): domain Eukaryota; kingdom Metazoa; phylum Chordata; class Aves; order Charadriiformes; family Scolopacidae; genus Gallinago; species Gallinago jamesoni. The sequence continues at coordinate 5,612,430 of JAOQGH010000069.1, read as the reverse complement.
CTCCAGTTTCCCCATGAACTTACACAGGCATCGAGTGCAAGAGACGGTTGGCTGCTGTGCCCAGTCCGTACAGGTAAGGGATGTGACCGAAAAGAACTTTGCTCTCTATAAATGTTTCAACTGTGTTAAAGGAAAGGCAGCAAAGGGCAGTTTGAGTTTGATTGCTTGTCCGTTTCACACCGCTGAACAGACTGATTGCTGCCTGTGTCTGCCCAGACAGCTTAACCCCTTCTCAGACTCCAGGGTGAATACCAGCAGCTGCATCCACACACACACGGAAAAATGAGTCTGCTGCTGAATATCACAGATTGATCTGTGGGGTTTGTGTTGACCAAAAGCATTCTTCTTGGTGGAAGCATAGCATTGCCATCTGACACCTGTACACGGCTAACCAGCAGCGAGGATGTGATATGAAAGTATATCTAATGCATGTAATGAGGAACAGGAGAGGTGGGTGCAGTTTATGTAAATGCAGCCAGCATGTCATCAGACATGGTTGCCCAAAGTCTTTAGCAATGCTGACAGAGTAAAGCAGCTGCAGAGACAATTTTTACCTGCTCCTTGGCAGATCATGTTTATTGGTTTTAGCATGGAGCTGCATTTGTTGGCTTTTTCTCACCCAGCTGCATGGTGGGTGGTAAGTTACGCGTGCTTCAAGGTGGGAAGTGGGTTTGAAAACTTGCTGGTAAGACATCATCCCATTTGATTTCAGGGTAAAAGGAATCAAGGGTAAGTAGTGTTTCTCTTCCAGCACCCATGAACTGACACAAGGTGCTCTGACAGTCTCAGAGAAACAGAGTACTGATGGTTGTGTGTACAACAGCGATCTCCCCCTTGCAGGTGTGGTCATATACCAAAGATCCATATTTAGGAGCTTCTACCAGCTCCTTGAGTAAAAAAAAAAACAAAACAGGAGAAAAGTGGCGAGGATTCACGTCTGACTTCCTGCAAGTGTTTTGTCCTGATGCTCCAGGTGTGACAAGAACATTGTTTTCTTCACTGCCTTAACAGCAAGTGCTTTATGGATCAGCTTTTCTGTACACAAGGTCTCCCACACCAGTGAAGCTTCATCCTTTTCTTGTTCACAGCAAGCTGATTCACAGTTTCTTCACTGCAAACGTGGTTTAAATCAGGAATGATGCCACTGAAATTGGAGGCAGGCAGCAATTCTCGGTTTATGCTGGGACCACCAAGGCTCACATTAGGCATAGCAAGTAGGATACATCAGTGCAAGTAAATTCAGACAGGAGCTTTGATTTTGTTGGAAATTGTGCTGGAATTTCAGCTGTAGGACTAGTAGCAAGGTAGCACTAGAAGCTTGGTATGTTTTATCTAAATAAAATGTGTAAATTACATGGCAGAATTCACTTTGCTCTGCACACAGCCCGTGTGGTGTTAATTAAATCCTCAGCTTCTTTTTTAGCGGAAGGAAGATTGAGAACATGAGTATGAAATCAATTCTAAATTTAATTAAAGTTACTCTCTTCCATTCAAATGCTTTCCCACTATGATATTGGTGATGCAGTTGTAATGGTGAGCCAGTAGGAATCACAAAGAAATTGGTTTTACAGAAAAAAATTTGACTTAAAAATTTAGGAATTTTATGGGCAATGTTACAAAACCAGGAGCCTATGGTAAAAGCCCATATCTCTGCACAGAGAGATTTTTGCTTTGTGTGTAATCCCTCCTTAGAATTTCTTTGCACTGGCTCAGAACCAGTTTTCAGGTGTGTTTTATTGTAATGTTTTATGATTTCGATTGTACCAGATTCCTGTAGAAACCTCAGGCCAGTCCATTGGTCACACACTGCTGCTGTCCTAAGCCAACTGGGAAAAGAAGTGCAGCAGGTCTACATGGATGTCACAACAGACACTGTGTACAGTGACGAATACCAGACACTGGTGGATATTTACTAAGATTGGTGTTTACTAACTGAGATGGGTGTTTACTAACTAAGATGGGTATTTACTAACTTTTTCATTTGATTCTTGTTCTTACACTTTCTTTCTCTGTCTTTCTGTAGGTTATAACCCTGGAAGGATGGGTTGACATCATGTATTATGTGATGGATGCACATTCTTTTTACAATTTTATATATTTTATATTGCTTATAATAGTAAGTATGAACCATGAGATGCTCCTGTTCCTTGTCCTTGTGGGGTAAAGTTGTTCCCTGGGCTTTTCTCAGAGGAGAGCCAGCCAGGGTTCAGCATGGGAGACTTTCCTCTCGCCATAAAGCATAATTATGCAGGTTGTGATTAGTGCTGTGGGGACAGATTATTGGCTACAACATTCCTTTTTAGTGTCACATGTAATGTATAGTTATAGCTTGTGAAGCCATATGGTCTTCCCTCCCTCTTACTCTCCCAGTCTTGGTCTTGTCACCTTGATGCATCCTGACTGTTGTGCCTTGGCCAAGCAACTACTAATCAGAACAAAAACTGGAGAGGCTGTAGCTTTTCTTCCTTTAGCTTCCTCAATGTGCCAGAGGACACCTAATTTCAATGAGGGGCCTTCAAACTGTTGAACTTCACCTGAGCCCTTTAAATAACAGTAGTAATAGCAGTGTGCCTTTCTGAGGTCCTACAGTGCTGCTGTTCCTAAAAAGAAAAAGTCTTAGACACTGGAGGTTGCCTTCAGAGGCTGCCATCTCCTGTTAGCAAGGTTCAACCTTGGCACATCCTTCTCCAGGATCTACATCTATGAAAAAGTTAAGCATTTAAGTCAGGAGGAGAGCAGAGGGGAAAAGGACCATGTAGATGTCAGGCAGGACAAGGGATGGAGGCACTTCAAACTGCTTTTGTGGCTGGATACTCTTTATATATAACCCCATCCTCATCCATGTGGTTTTTAAGGTCTTGGGAAGTCAAACCACCACAGCTCTCATCATCAGTGGGAAAGGCATGGGTCAGAGCAGTGTGAGAGTTTCCCAGTAAAGGATAGTATTCTGAAGATGGTGATTTTTGAGCCTTTAGCAGTGGGCCACACATAGTAGAGATTTACGCTCCACTTTTTTGAGCTCTTCTCTACATATGGATCCTTGCAGAAAAGCCAGAAGGTGACTGATCTCCACGTCACTTGGAACTGGAAACAGCACCCTTGCTGCTTCTCAAACAGTATCCAGGCTGATATTGCAAACTGGAGAATAGCCCTGCAAACCATCTCCCAACGGCTTCTCCTGAGGATTCACCAGACAATGGCCCAGATTAAATCCATACGTTTCCTACTGAGCACAGCGCAGAGGTTTGGCCATGTAGACAGTGGCACTTTCTTGACGTCAGTCCCTTTCACGCCTAAGGGCACTGATTCTCTGATGGGAATATTTGACATTTTCGTTCAGCTGATTTATGAACCCAAGTGGTGAAAAAGCAGTTTGTGGACACAACAGCTGAGGGAAGGATGTAGTCTTAGGTCATTTCACATTCTTGTCCTTGGGACTTCATTTTGAAAACCTGGTATCACCCAACAACAACTCAACCAGACAATAAATCAGACATTTCTAGGAGCACTGAATCTCTTGGAGATGCATTTCTCTGTGTCCAAGAGAAACAAGAGTACAACATCACAGACACATGGACCCTGACTGTCCTCCTCAAAATGAAGGCATGCTATGCCAGGGTGTGAAGTGATAGAGGAAGAGAAGAGGCAGTTTCAGTACAGCACAAATTGGACTTCAGGCCATCTTTCCTTGCATGTTGGCTGGCTGGTTCCTTGTGATCTGTTTTGTGGTGGGAACTGATTGCATTGTGTTTCATACACCCTGCATTAGTAGCAAATGTCATCACTGTTGAGGCGAAGAAAGTGGTGAGGGCTATTGTTAATAGTTTTCTTTTCCATTGCCAAAATAATTTAACATGGTTTAGGAGCAAATTTAGCAGCACAGGCACATGTTGACATAACATTTGGTGAGCATACTCTGAGATTTGGCATGTTTGGAAATCTCGGGATTTCTAAGAACCACACTTCAAGTTCAGACGGCATATGGTGGTGAAGAGTGTGTCTTGCTTTGTAAAGTCCCTACTAAGTCTTTTCCCGGTGTTTTCTGCAGGTTGGTTCCTTCTTCATGATTAACTTGTGCCTGGTTGTGATAGCAACACAGTTTTCTGAAACAAAGCAGCGGGAGAACCAGCTGATGCAGGAGCAGCGGGCCCGTTATCTCTCCAATGACAGCACAATTGCCAGCTTCTCAGAGCCAGGTAGCTGCTACGAGGAGCTGCTCAAGTACATCTGCCACATCTTCAGGAAGGTGAAACGGCGGACAATACGTCTGTACAATAACTGGCAGAGTAAGCGCCGGAAAAAAGTTAACCCAAACAGCACCACAAATGGGCAAGGCCACCGAGGCAAAAAGCGCATCACTTCCATACACCACCTCATCCACCATCACCACCACCACCACCATCACCACTATCACATCAGCAATGGGAGCCCTCGGGGGCCACGCTCCAACCCTGAGATCTGCGACCTGGAACTCAAGGTCATGAAACCTGGAGGCCAACTGATGCTTCCTTCTCCATCACCCAACTTGCAGAGCCCTGCTCCTCCTCCAGATTCGGAGTCTGTGCACAGCATTTACCATGCAGACTGTCATGTTGAAGGACCACAAGTGAACTGTAAGTCTTCCAATGCCCCTGCAAGCATTAAGCTGACTGCCGGACTCTCCAACCACGGCAACATGAATTATCCTACCATCCTGCCTTCTCCAACTAGCAAAGCCAGTTCTGTTCCAGTTCCCAAAGGAAAGAAGAATGGTAATTCACCTGTGGCTGTGGCTAATAGCCCTGTAAATTTGGGCATGGATTCTTATGGGAAGCTGCAGCAACTGGTAGGAGAGCATGGTAAGGACAAACAAGCTGGTCTGTAAGTTGTATTTTTCCTTAGGAAAACTGGGCAAAGGGCAAATTGCTCAAGAGCTAAGGTATTAATGATAGCTGTTGGAAGCTGTTTTGTGAATGCTATTTGAACTGTGTGATGAAGGACAGTTTGAGGGACTGAGAGCTCTGTTCCCTCCACTCCTGTGTTTGCAGTTATTGAGTAAAGCAAGATGCAGGGATGCTCCAGGCAGTGAGTTCAGGCCACTGCTGGAGGCCTCTTTCCTGTGGTCACAAGGCATGTGTTTTTGAGCTCCTCTTGCGTGCTTAGTGCTATCCTGGAGGTTCTCCCTCTGTTCCCACCCAAGAACAGAGCTGTGCAATCCCTGGAATTACATTTCTGGTGAATGACAGACCTGCCAGCTGCAGCCCTGCAGCAGAAAAGCCCCAACTGCTGGGAGACGGTACCTTGAAAGGGAACAGCAGGTGGAAGCTGGTGGAGAAGCATAAGATACAGGAAATATAACAAGTTTAAAACAGGGAGGCACTGAAAGAACTCAAAACAGACAGTTCTAGAAACCTCTAGTTCTGACGGGACCCTGAGCCTCTGAATTTCTGTTTGAAAGAATGATCAGAAGGTTTGGAGGAATGTCCGTGACCACTGCAGGGTCTTGCTCTCTGCTAGTTCTCAGTAGATGCATGTGAGGGCAGGAGTGTGGCAAAGTATAGACTTCAGCCACACCAGCACTGCTGGTTAGTGTAGGTTTATCTCCCTTCACATATAAATCACCCGCTGCTGGAGTAGTCATGCAACACTGGGGTTTCTATTTTACAAAATGTTTCCAGATCTCATGGCTGGAGCTAAAGGTTGAAAAATAGTCTTAAGCCCTCAAACAGTAAAAGTCAAAAAGGTCTAGCTTCTATTTTTTAATCTCTTTAAGCCAAATTCGTCATCCTTTTTTTTTTTTTTCAATGCTTGTGTTTTCCAAAACTGTTTATCTGTGTGTGCATGGACACAAATGTTTATCCTAGTGATGCATGTGCTGAAAAAATACCAAGCCTAGCTTGGGGGGGGGTCACAGTAAAGGTTGCTTGCCAACCAAATATGTTGGGCAGCTTGTCTTTGTTAGTTTTATTTTTTTGAAGCGACCATACAAAAGGGTAAAGTGGAATGTTTATAGAAATTGCATTCGGTGTACATTTCTGTACGCTTGGGAGCTTAGCAGGAGGACAGAAGAGGGCAAGGTTACTTGCAACTTTCTTCCGTTGTTAAGTGAGGGCTTTATATGAATCACTGGTACATCTTTAACTATGCAAGTTAATGAAGGTTATTATGAGAATGTGTATTTACCTTGAGATAAAAACCCAGGCCGCATGGAAGTCTGGAATAGGGAAAGCAAAGATGAGCAGAAGAGCTGTTTCTTGGAAGGCACTGATCAAGTCAGAGGTTTGGTTCTTTGTGCTTGCAAGGGAATCTGCTGCTGGGATCCTCTTCAGGAGAAGAAAGCCCCAGATCTCAGTCCCAACTGTGACATCCCAGGGCCACTTCAATGACTTAGGAGATTTTCACGTAGTCTGTTGTGGTTCTTCAAAAGCTGGAGGTTAGATGGAGTTGCTATTAATAATGCAATTATAGTATCCTCTTTTTACAGAGGCATTTCAGCCCAGAGGATGCCAAAATGCTTTAAACAAATATCTTTAAATTGTTTTGTCTCTTTCAGAAGTGTGGTCATATCTAGGGGAAGGAGGTGGATGCCGCAGCTCTTGGCTGATGAGCAGCAGCTTATCTGGCACCCTGAGCAGCACAGGGGCTGGGAAGGGAAGCAAGTCAGCCAGGTCCATCTGGAGACCCTGTCCCACAACTTATCAATGCCCAGTTCTTCGCCTCCATGGCTCTGGCTCTCTCTAGGCCCTTATTCCCACCCCTGCCGCAGCCCTTCCTGCCACACCAACAGGGCTGAGTCAGATTCACTTCTGCACCACAACCATCTTCGTACAGCAGAAATGATGGATGTGTCTTCCAGGTTTCAGGAGGATCTTCAAATGCCAAACAAGCTAGCTCCTGAGGGTGTAGCTCTGCCAGGTACAGCTCCCAACTCGTGTTCTCCATCCCAGCCTAAAATTAGCGAAGGAGCCATGTTAAGCCTCTACCCTGTGCTCGGCAATGAAGGTGAGGTGGGCTCACAAGCTCACCCAGCCCTCCTAGCCTCAGCCTCTTTGGGGAAACAAAGAGCTATTTCACTTAATTCTCTCTCCACTCTTACAAGTCAACAAGCAGAGGCTGTTCACTGCAAGACTTGTGCAAGGAGAGCACACAAGTGATAATTGAGAGCATTAAGGAGGCATTAGCAGCCAGGGCACTCACAGCCCCAGCTGGAAACAAGGTTGGTGTCTGCTGGGAAAGATGCAATTGTGGGAGAGAGTATTCTCTTCCCTTCTTTTGTTGTGGAATTGAACAGCATAAAGTACAGCCTGTTCCTCCGTGTTCTCGTGCCCTGCAATGCTGTGAGGTTATTTTAGCAGGCAGCCAAGGAGACTCTGGTATTTTGAAGACATCTGCGGCGCCAGTGTTTTTCATATAATTTTTAACACTTTGATAGCATTAAGAATGTCTGGCAAGCCCACTACCTCTGCTATCCACTGCTGTGGCCGCACTACAGTCTTTCCTCATCAGACGGATCTCCATCGGAAACTAATGTTAATGTGCACTGGTGATGCTTGTGGGCTGAGTAAGGGGGCAAATATTTCTGATCCTCCTGGTGTCTTTGACATAATGCCCAAGAGGAGAACAGTCCTGTCCTTCAAGGCTGTTTTGAAGGCCAGTGATATCTGAGTGACAGTAAGGCAAGTAAAATATATCTTGACTCTTGTCACACCCCAGGTTTCAAGCTAATGGGGTGCTTTATTTCATTTGGTGCTGCCTTCTCTTTAAAGATGTCCTCAAGTGTCAACCAGGAGTAGCTGAAATCAGCAGCATTACTGCTGGGTGAGCTCCAAGCTCCTGGGCCCAGAGCCAGGAGCATCCACTGCCTCTTGCTTGGTCTTCCCAATACCTGTCCAACTGTCCCCATCCAACCTCCAGTCAGGGACATGTTACAGGGGAAAACTGTCCCCTCACCTTATTACCCTGGACCTCGAGGAAAGTTTTCATGGATGCTTGAATGGTATTTTGTAGGAAGATCCCATGCTCACGCTATTGCATTCCTGTTGGGATTTTTCTGTCATTAATATCTGGTTCCAAAATATGAGAAAACTAAGAATTTAGTTTCCAAATAAGAGGAAATAAAATCTGGTTCCTGTTCCACCCGAATCATCCTCGTTATGCTTGTCCATATCCTCTCTGTACCTGGGCTCTATGAGGGCAGGCAGCATTTCTCCTCACACCACAAAACATGTGGCAATGTGTTTGATTTTAAAACACCCTGAACACTCAGTCCTGTGCCTCAAGCAAAGAATTCACCTGAGCTTTATTAAAGGCTGAAGGAGGGATGAAGGAGACTGAAGGGACTACGTGACTCTCCAAGCTGTGATCCGTGGTCTGTAGCCACCTTTGGTCCATTTCTCCCTCTCCCTCCTCATTATTAGCTAAATGGAAGCCCTATCTAAATTGGGTGTAGCAGCTTGATAGCGCTCAGATCACCGCTAATGATGTTAGCCTGGTCAGATATAATCAAAAATAATTGAAAGTGAAAGGTGTGCCGGTCAGTCTTCTCCCAGCAGCAGAACATAAAATGGCTGCCACCCTGTGTGGAGAGGGGCCCCTTGACCCCACGTCCATGGAGGGGCTAGGAGGTGGGTGTAAGGGCTGGGGGAGAGGGGAACAGAGGGGAAAAATGAGGCAAGAAGAGAGACACTTGGTAAGATGGACGGCTAGGAGGCTGTACTAGGGTGTTACATTTATTTGAGGATGAGGCAGAGGCTGCTCTGTCCTGGACAGGCCTAGTGCCAACCAGGAGGGACACAGGGATGTCCGCCATGTTGAGGAGGTGCGGGGGCTCACTCTGTGCCTCTCCCCTTGCAGGTCTGCGGCGGACACCCAGCCGGCTGTCGGGGCTGAGCGCGGCCTGCCCGCTGCCCAGCCCACCGGGTGGCACCCTGACCTGTGAGCTGCAGGACTGTCCCTTCTGTGCCAGCCTCCTGGAGGACCCCGAGTTTGCCTTCAGCGAGTCCGACAGCTGCGACTCCGACAGCAATGGCGTCTATGAGTTCACTCAGGACCTCCGGCATGGCGACCACAGAGACCAGCTCCAGCAGCAGCGGGGGGGGAGGAGGAGGAGGAAGAAGAAGAAACCCAAGGAGAGGAACAAGGTCACCCGCCTGTGGAAGGCTTTCGGCAGCAAGCTGAAGAGGATTGTGGAGAGCAAGTATTTCAACCGAGGGATTATGATAGCCATTCTCATCAACACGCTGAGCATGGGCATCGAGTACCATGAGCAGGTGAGTGTGGGACTGACCTGAAGAGCCCTGAGGGTTTGTGGTTTCAGATGCTCATGGCATGGCGGCTTGTGCGGTGGCTTGGGGTGACTCGTGACAAAGCCATGCCAGAGGAGCAAGTGGTTTTCATGCCAGTTGGAAGCACCAAATGGGGCTGAGGGCGTGATGCTGCAGATGTGTGATGAGCAGGAGCATCCTTCTGTGTGCAAAAAGCCTGGAAGGTGCCTGAGAGCACTGCTGAGGTGTGGAGAGCTTAGCTTAAATGTGTGTGTCAGGACATGGCAGCTCAGAGCCTTACTGTTTAAGTTGTTTGCTGTGAATTATTCCCATAAGCATGAGTTGTCGTGGTGGAAATAACCCTTTGGTCTGACGGTTGTGGTGCATAGTGGATCTTGTAGTCCAAATAGTCCACACAGAAGCTTCTTCTCTGAACATGGACCTTTTTTAAATAAAGACTTAAACTGTCAAGCAATGCTAAAAGCAACAAAGGAAAAAAAAAAAAGAAAAGTTAGTTTCTCCCTGAAGGCTCCAAAACCTTTAATTTGATCTCATAGGGTGCAGGCAGGTCTTTCTTTGAAGTGTTTGGAGGGAGGAAAGAGCAATCATGCTGTTCCCAGTCTGAACGTGGTGATGGCAGAAAGGAGAGCTGGCAGCTGAGGACAGCTTGTCCTTGTTGGCTGATGGGACCTTGAGGGGCTGTGCAATGGGAGAGGGAGGTGAGTCATCTGAATATCTCCAGTTGGTCACTCTGGGGAAAGCTATGCTTTTCTGGCCTATTCTTTGTCTGAAAAACCAGTTACTTTCAATTGTTTTCTCAAGTCGAGGTCTGGAATGCCTCATGCTGCTTCTATATCAGGTGCAGACAGCATTTCCCAGTGAGGCCAGAGGATCCTTATACAGATTTTCTGTGAGGTGGATAGTCAAAGGTTCACCCAGTGCTCCCCTAGAATCTCCACCACGAGCTCAGGACCAGGCCAAAGTTATTTATAAAGCTATTCCTCCTCTCTGCCTCAGTCTGTCTGCTCAGGAGTGAGGAGAAAAGGCGGACAGAGTAGATCCAAAGGCAGGACAAAAGGCTCTGCACTTTCTTCTCCGTCATTCCCCAGGATTAAGTCCTGCTGAGGACCATGGCAAACAATCCTCCAGAGTGCTGCTACTTTATTTTTTCTCTACTTATGTGGTTTAAGCCCCCATAATCTGTGCTGAGACATATTTTCTTTCAGAAAAGCAAGTACACAGCTAAAGCATGTGAACCTAAGTCGTGCCACAGTAAATTAGTTCACGCTTACAGCAGAGAGCCTCCAAACTCAACAGGGAAATAGCTGTCACTGTCAGCTTTCTGTCTGGTTAGTTGTTCCACAACAAGTTTTAAAATTAGGAAATACACCTTGTCAGTTGCCTTTGAATAGGCTATTCATTCCTCGTGGTGACTGCCTTTCTGCATGGATACTCTTTTGTCAGGCGGATACAGCTTTGTCAGTCCTTGGATATTGCCATGATGGGTGCTGGGGGAAAAACTTAGGCAGGCACCAGTGAGAAAGACCAGACATCACATGTAGTCTGTCCACAATCACTCGTATAAAGGTAAATTGTGATAATTACATCCTTGCTGCTAACAAAGGAAAACTGTAGCTGGCAGGTTTATATTGGATTTTACCTTGTAAAAAATTTGCTTTAAACCATCTCAAAGCCAATGGCAATAAAGATTCTGAAGCTTTTGGCTACAGAGCATCAGACTCCTGCCAGCTTTGCTCGCAGGCACTGCCCAGTGTGGGCCCAATAAAAAGGAAGGAATTTTGTAGTGAAACCTGTAAAAGTTCCTCCACGTGCCTGACTGCAAAGTGTCTCTGGTACAGTGGGGATAACGAGCCGTGGAGCTGTCAGAACCCAGCTTCGAAACACATCGCCCAAGCATTCTCCTATCAACAGAGTGACCTCCAGGGCACCACCAGAGACTGAGACACGATCTGAAAGCAATAGAAAATGGCTCTAGGCTGCCGGCCTGTCTGGCATGAAAGTCTGGGGCTTCTATGAGCAAAGTGGGGTGATTTCAGAACCCTGAGCCATCCTCCTGTGAGAATTGGCTGTAAGACTTGGGATGGGAAGCTGGCTTTGTGTGGAGATAAGGGAGAGATGCCGGAGTGAAGCTGTCATGAACCCACAGCGTGGTGGTGGGGCAGAAGGGAGATGAGAATGGATCATTTTGGGTATAGCATGATTCTTGCCAGGAAAAACAGTTTAATCACAGCTTTCTAGTTACTGAGTGATGGATGCTGCCAAGTCACTCTGCACCTCTTCTCGAGCAGGTATTACAAGGTGAGAAGGTGTGAGCCTTCCCCAGGCTGTTTACCAAGTGTGGGCATTACCATCATCTCTTTCTCCATCCTCCCAAGGGCAAACCTGGAGGCCATTCCACAAGTCATAAGAATTTAGGAGCTGCCTACAAGGATGGCTACTCTTTGGCTCTCCTCTGCTTTCCTTGCTCCCCCCAAAATGTTCAGTGTCACCCAGAGAACAGGGTTCAGGGACTCCCACTGGGGAGGCCTCCCGTGCTCTGTGTCTGCTGACAGCAGCATGGGCAGGGGACTCCTGAAGCCCTGCAAAACATCAGATACCATGGAGACATTTGATCTGGGCGGAACAGCTTAAGCAGGTTCCCTGGTCTCGACTCTTGCCACTTGTTTTCAGCCATTGACTGGTTTTATCAAACTGTGCTGCAATCAGTGCAGCAGCCACAGGGAAGCCCTCCCCAGACCTCACTGTCTGTAAGGAAATGCCCAATCTCTTTTATAAAATATTATTAATGGCTGCTTGCTTTTCTTTTCCGACTTCTCAGACTTCATAGTCATCAGTGGCTTTGCAAATAGATGAGCATACCATATACGTTTTTATTTCAGAGTCTTATTCAAAGCCAAGGCATCAATCCTCTGTGTGTGTGGGAGGGGTGGAGGGTACTGAACAACATATGGTGTGGAAGATAGAGCAGTACTAGTCTTTAGTGTGTTATCTTGCCTTTTATCCCGGGACATAGCAGGGCTCTGCAGAGAAGTCTCACGGAGCCCTCTTGAGGCAATCGAGCATTACTGTCCATATCTTCTGGGTGAGGAAAGATATTGTCCGTATCTTCTGGTTGCAAGGTGCCAGGCTGGAGGCAAAACCCAGCGAGCTTTACTGCTGGCCCTTATTGTAGCCACAGGGCAAGGGGGCCTTGTGTGCCATAGCAGCACTTTGGTAGCACCCTTTGACAAGACAGGAAGGTGGTGTGTATGTCTGTACTGCCATAGTCTTGGATGAATGAAAGACCTGTCCACATCCAAATCCCTTCAAGGCTTCATTTCATTCCCCTCAAGAAATTTGAAGCTCACAGTGCTCTGCTGACACGGTTGCTCTGGTTGCTCTTGGCTAATGTAACTGGTACCACCCCATTTAATGCATGTAGCCCACATAATACCCTTTAAGGCAAGCATCTTGTCCTGTAGCTAAGGTCATGACTGCTGTAGTAGCAGCCAGCTGACTCATGGGAAAGATGAAGAGATGCTAGAACTGCTTTGCACAAAGCTGTCCTTTAGCAGTCCTGCTCTTCTCAGAGGCAGATTGAAGATTTCATGGCAGCACAGCCGGTTTGTGGCAGGAGATCCGGAGGCAGCTAAGGATGGGAAGTGAGTTTCTTTGGGACTCCAGTCATTAGCAGCAATCGGATCCTCCTGCACAGCGCATCTGTGGGGTTAACAGCCAGCTCTGTCTCCAACTGCCACGTTGTACATGGCTGGTAATTAGGAGGTTACAGGATGCTGTTAGTTAGTAGCAGCGCAACTTTTATTTCAAAGGTTAATTGGCTGGTTTGGAGTTCCTTTTTTTTTCCCCCTCCTCTTGTGCTTTATTTATTTATTTGTCTATCTCCAGCACGAGTAAGTGCTCCCACAGATAAGGAGAGCCAAGTACAAAGAAGGAAGCAATCCTTGCATTTATCTTCCAGGCAATTTCAATACATTGGATGATTTTGTTCTGCATTCATTGCAGCTAACAATTCTCCAGAGCATCCAAGAACGTGCCATGGCACTGTAGCAACCAAGCAGTAACAACTCATTCAAAAGCGTGACCTCTGCCATGCCTTTGGGGCAGTGGGGAGAGATGTCTGGCACAGGCAGGTACTGTTCCACAAGCGTGGGTTTCCAAATACCTCTCTGCCACTGAAAGTTGATACCTTTTTGTCCCAAAGTCAGATTCTGTGTGTGCTACTTCTTTGGTCTCCCTCGATTCCCAACTCCCTGATTGTCAAGTAGAAGGGCAGAGCCCTGTTCATTTTTCCAAGAGAGATGCTGGCATTATCCCTGCAGAAGTGTGAGCTCTGAATGCATCCCTCAGAACCTCTGCTTTAAGTTAGGAGGAGAGACCCCCACTTGGCATCCCAGAGGAATTCGCAAAGTAGCTGTTGATACTTGAAATGATTCCACATAAAAGGCTCAATTTACATGAAATGGCACTAGAAATGCTATTTTATATTCACTTCTCAGAAGAGAAGTACAAATTAGTATTTGTTCCAAGCTATTGCTGTTCAAAGAGCTTTTAACTGCTTTTCTGATCCCTCATCCATGGCATGTTTCGTTCAGAGCAGCTGTCTTCAGAGTAGGTTGGAGCTGACCTTGATGGTCACCCAGTGGTCTGTTGCTTATCAGTGTAAGAAAACTTGGTTTTGAGTAGCGCTTTTCATTACAGAGCAAAAGTAATTCTGTGTGATTTAGGGTAACAACTAGCTTCTCTAGTGACGTTCTATTTTAGCATTTGTCAATTTTGGCTTGAAAAATTGGTTTGGCTTGAAAAATGGGTTTGGCCTGGAAAGCTCAGCACTTACTCAGAAAGCAGAGGAGAATCTTTCAGCAGTGTTTGAAGCAAATTGCTTAAATTCCTTTGGAGTTGTGAGTCAATAAAATATTATCCTGATCTGAGATTCTCACTTTCAGCAAGCAAAACTTGCTCACTCTTCCAGCTTTTTGCATGATTCAATTTCAAGAACTCACACACTGGCTGGACTTTAAGCAAACAGATTTCCCCAGCCCAGGATGTGAAAATTCAGCCCAGTGTGTTTGTGCTTATTGCATAAATGATGTGAGACTCACTCTGCCCTTAGTAGTCCTTTGTTTTATGTGTTTGTGCTGCGTCAGCTGCAAACCAAGCTGTTCCTCCCTGCTCCCCCTTCAAGGTCCCAGCAGTAAGTGTGGAGTAGTTGGCTTTCCCCATGCACTGGTTTGGTAGGGAAGCTGGGTTAGTCAAGAATGCTTGCTAGGTCTCCTTAGCAGAGTGACAGAAATTTGACTCATTCAACAAACACCTTGTGATAATCTGAATTCTGTCCCGACCTCTTGGGAGGGAAGAGAAGGGCTTTGTCTAGACACCTTGGGGAAGAGAGATGTTTCTCATCCTCTTTTGTGCCCCAAGATCATACCATCTTTTTAGTGCTCTTCAGATCACCTATATCCAGGCCCCCTTTTTGCACATGGCCACCCTGTCAGGACCTTAAAAACCTGGTAACAGTTTGGGGATCCCCTCTGCACAGTTCAAGCTGCAAGTCTTCCCATGAGAGCCAGCAGCAGCTCATACGTGGAGCATTTACACCTGGCAAGGTGTCATTCCCATGTTAAAGGGAGTCAAGGGTCAGAGGCAAGATAGCGTGAACTGATGGCAAATGTTCACAGTTAAAAGCCAGGTGTCTCAGCTCAGGGCTAGATCCCTGTCTGCTGGATCGTAGCAGCTTTCACGGCAAAGGGTGTAAATCGCATCCTTCCACAGGGAGCCTACCCTAAGTGGTGTTCATGGAACCTTCTCTCTTACTCTCCTCTATAATTTAACTGACTTCACTGCTCTGTTTTCCTTCTGCTGGATTGTATGTTCTTGGTATATTTTTTTTTACTATATAAGGGAAAGCATACTAGAGACCCGTCCATTCCTCTGCCTCCTACCAGACAGGAACAGCACCTCTCCAATGCAGAAACTGAATGTAATAACTCATTTGAGTGCTGACATACTGAGCAGTCAGGGGAGAGTGAGGAGAACAACAGAGCTAGTCATGGCGAGAGGAGTTTGCAGTCTGATCCGGTTCCTATAGATGTGCTCATTAGTCTGGGGAATAATATTAGGATATTCCCCATGGAACTCTAGGCACGTTTTACCACCACCAATGGTTCAGTTCCTTCCCCTCACTTACGCCATTAGTTGTTCTCTGTGGTGAGGGATTGGCCATATAAATCACATCTGCTCTCTGCCAAGATGACAGACTTCTTAAGCAGGTGATAGAAACATGCTTCCCAGCATAAGCTGCTGCATGGAGACTGGAGATCCGTACAGCACCAGTAAGAGACCCACGCCATGTAGCCACAGTGTGTGTGACTCACCAGATGTTTTTCTTCCCTCTGGGTCATGCAGCAAGTCAGCTGAGACAGCCCTGGTGCCCTCCAAGGCTTCTGAGACTGAATCCATGAAACCCCTCTGCTTCATAAACATACTAGATGGCAATGGGTGGTTATATATAGAATGTAGACAGATTGTTTGCATTTCAACTGACAGGTAAAATAAACCAAGAGTAATAGAGCCACGAGAATGAAAGCAGAGTGCACTTGCCAGCTGCATTTCATCACAAAAATGTGTGTAAATCACAGCCATGGGCGGCCAGCTTCAAATGTTATGCTGACAATGGCTCTAATGTGCTCCAAGGGAGGGAGGCTTGACGCAGCTGGACAGTTTCTGCAAAAGGAAACTGTGATGAGAGAGGGCCTGTAATGAAGAAGGTGGCTTTCATAAAGAGTGTGGCATTGCACTGAGCCTGTGCCTTTCTGCTGGCTGTCAGCTGAATGCTTTTCATCTGGGAGGGGGTTTGGTGAGAGGGAGGTTGTCTTTGATCAGGTAAGTGGGCCTCAGGGTGAGCACACTCCATGCTCCAAAGCAGACATACCTGGTAGTCTCTTGCCTGAGCGATGACAAGATACAAATTCGAGGAAGAGCTCGAGCGTCTGGTTCGTGGCAGCTGTGATCAGCAGCTCCAGAGAGATCATGGTGCCTGCAGGCAACATGCAGAGCCCCAGTCAGGTAGGTCCCTCCGAGCAGCCCACGTGGCTTTGGTACTGCACATGGCAGTAGCTTGCCATCCTTCCAGCTGCCTCCATGAAAGGCAGCTGAGCTGCAGGGGAAAGAGCAGGGGTAGCAGAGAATAGCAGATGAGGAAATGCAAAATACTGAGACAGCCAAACCAACCGATGGGGTCAGAAAAACATTCTTAGGCATCGTTGGCAAAGCTTGGAGAAGAACATGCCCTGAAGTGGCAGAAAGCAAGGAGTGGTCTGAATTGTCTGAGGAGCTCTGGGGAAGATTCAGCTGCTGATCAACCAGGAACATCACCTCCCATGTTAGCCGAGGCTGTTTCCTTGTTTCCTTACACTTTCACAGTCTGCCTGCATCCATCTCTTCTCACCTTCCATTTTTTGTTCCACAAGACAAGGATTGCATTTTGTTCTGTGTACATTACCCCACCGTGTGGGGCTCCCAGGCAGGGCCTGCTAGATGTTATTATAAGTAATAATAACAGTGGGAATGCGAACAGAGCACCACACCTCTCTCAGTACCAGCTTTTATGCCTGGAGGTTGCAGGTAGACTCTGTGAAACTGAGGTTATAGCCCAAATTCAAACTAAATGCAGCAGGAGTGTTATACAAGGGGATATATAGATAAGAGGATGGGGAGGGTAGTACATGATGGTGCAGTGCCATGGACTAATGGTGCCTGTAGGTTGGTGGTTTCCAACTGCTAGGAAGCAACAGAAATAGTCACGTTAAATTTAATACCTCTGTGTATTTCCAACCTCTCCCTGTGGATGATTGCTTTCTATGCAGAGCTGGAAAATACAGAAAAGCTTGAAAATAGGTTTAACTGAGAAAATGTTAGAAAGGTGTAGAGAGGACAATGATGCCACATCCCACTAAGAGTGAAGTGGGGTTAGTAATTTGCAGTACGTGCAAAATGATGGCAACTTAGTTTGTGGTCTCTGGGTGGAGATTCGGTGGCATTGCTGAGGTGTCCTGTACACGGTGCCCTTCTCTGGGGACCTCAGTGGTGAGAGGCAGAGCCAGCCATCCCTATTGGCAGGCAGAGGATTAAAGATCCTCAGGACAGCAATCTAGCCCCTTACACCAAAGGAGAAGAAACACTGCAAGGAAAGAAACAGGTATGTTTACTGCTGCTGTCAACCTGAGTCATGAATTTTCGTCAGGTTTTAACCAGGGTTTTCTAGCTGGGACAGTGAGATTTTCCAGAATTATGAATGAAGCTTTAGCTGTCTCCTTGAAACCTCCTTCTGGATCTTTTGTTACAAGATCAGGATACTTTTTCATAAATGGTTTTGAGAGGTGGGGGAACAAAGCTGCATCTGAAAGGAGGGAGGCTCTTACTCAAAAACGAGGGAGATTTGGCATGCCTTCATGCATTCTTTTAAAGCTCTGTTTTTGTTTGCTCTGTCTGGTTTACAGCCTTAAAGACGGCCTGACTCCCAATTTGGGAAAAACACTCTGTGCGCAGGCCTTGTAGCATCACTGGTAAAGCTTGCTAGAGCAGGGAGTCTGCCACCAAGGAGGACGGGGCAGGAAGACCACTTGGCTTCTTTTCCTCAATGGAGGCATTTCTCAGGAGTTTTCTCTCCTGCCTGATGCCTGTACAAATTAATACCTCCTCTTTCCCTGTCCTGTTCTTGTCCCACGCACAGACAAATCCCAAACTTTTACTATAGTGCCCTTAGAGAAAGCAGCAGAAAAGTAAGTGGTTTGGGTTTTTTATATACTCCAAAGGGAATTGACTTTGCTGCAGACAAACACATCCTGTAGTTTTCTGACTCTTGGCGTGACTATACATGGACTTGTCTGTGCTCTGAAGTTAGTTTGGATGGAGGTGGTTTATGAAGTCAGAGCGTGCTGGCTGCTTCTAGGATCTCTACCTGGAGCTTGGTGATGGGCCCAGGGGAACAAAGCCATGGCTTTGATTTCCCCAGGTACACCTTGTTCTCGGATGTATCCAGAGTCTAGGCAGACATTTCACAACTCTGCTCTGCCCCAAATCCAATCAATAAGAGGAAATAAATCAAACCGCAGGGAGCTGCTTGATACGAGAAAGAATCAGAATTTTCCTTTTGTTTGTGAAGGGTTCAGAGGTAAAACATCGACCCTGTCAGCATTGTTCATCCCTGGGTCACTGCTGCCTGGGAGCACAAACAGTTTAAAGTCATTTGTGTAAATTAGTTTCAGCCAGAGTGTCTGAAAGCAGTGTGGGTTGCTCGGCAATTATCTCCTTGCAAATGGCCAGTGTTATGGGGGCCATATTGCAGAAGGTCTCCCACTTGTGCTAAGGTATCTTGAAGCTGCCAAAATAAGAGATCAGCATCTTGAATGTCTTTAAAGCAGAACTACTAATATGGTACGTTGGAGTGCTGGCAGGTATCAGCTGATACGTGTGCCAAAGTACAAGGGCTAAACTGCAGAACGACTGAACTGCAGAGCTTGGAAGTGCAGGGGGATTAAATGCCAGAAATGCCAGTTAATGCTGAGGAGTATTAGGAGCTGCAAATGTCTCTGAAAGCTCCTGGAGAGAGAGGTGAGTGGGAGAACAGCTCCCTGCTTCCTTGGAGGACAACATAACCCACCAAAACACTTTTCGAACATATCCAAAAGAGCATTTCTGTTCTTCTTCTTGTTCTTCACTCTTTTTCCTCTAGCTGTGTCTCCTCTTTAGGGTGGCACTGGGTTCTCCTAAGGTTCAGGCTGGAATTATGTTATTTACATCCTTTCCCTCCCACTGCCAGAGTACCAGCATATACAGATACTCCCTGAAGCAGCAGGAATCACTCCCTTGCTGTAGTGTGGAGAGTTTGGTGTCTGAGCATGTTCCTCTGCTCCTTCCTTTGTCATGCACAGATCCTCCCTGTTCCTGAGACTAAGTTTAACCTGTGATTGAGTCATGGACGAGCAGGCTGAGACCAACAAACAAATACTGACCCTGCAGCTAACAGCAGCACAGATGTTTCCCACCTGAGTTTGCAGAAGACCTTTTGTATTTCAGAAATGATTTAATGCTATGGGTTTCCTCCCACTCCTTCTCCCCCCCCCCCTCCCTTGCTAGTCAGTGTGTAATAGCAGAGGGTTTCATACATATTTGATTTTTTAACTATCTCATGAAATCTGAATGCTGTATTTATGGCTGCAGCTGTCACTCCTCTGAAAACATACAGTGAAATGAAGGTTAACAAGTTTGGGCTCTCGGGAAAGCATGTAAAACAGCACTGCAATAGACTGTGTCATCACACCAGAGTGAAGAACAGATATTTTCTGAGGTTCTCCAGTCCAGGGTCATTCATCATCATCTGAAGCAAATACTTTTCTAATTGTATATCCTTGTTTGAAATTCTCGAAACCCCAAATCAAATTCTTTTCACTTGTACAATATACACAGAAAGTACAGGATACAGAGCCTGCTGGGATGGTTCAATAGTTTAAGAATCAGGTTGGCACTAGCCAGACTTGATGCAGCCATATGTTTAAATCCCAGGGGTGACCACTCACCAGGAGGTACCATTTATTGTGTGTTCACTTAAAAACAGATGTCCCAGTTACCGTGGCTGAAGGAAGAGATATTCTGCCTCTCTTCCAAAGACCAAGGGCATGCTGTGCTGTTCAGTCCCCACCACCACATTTGCACTCTTTCTGTGTGCTTCCTTACTCCTGTGTGTGCATGGTCTGAAGTCCTGGCTGATTGAATTTTGTGAAAATTTGCTTAAATAAGACAAGTCGCTTTTGGCCTTTCTTTAAACAGCACTTTGCTCTGAAAAGTCTCAAATATACTTGGGAATAGTGTATGTGGTATAGAAGGTCTTGTTATAGCTTTGGGGCTTGTGGTTGTGTCCCTCTAGGGTCACTGCGCTCAGTTAGGGCTCTGTGTGGCTCAGGATATTTGTGTCACCATGAGACATGACGTTTCAGCCCTGCCTATGGATCTTTCTGTGTCTGACTCGGTGCTTGGGAAAAACAGAGTGGAGCCAAACTGGAACCCAGCATGGGTGTTGAGGGAGTTGGGCTCTGGTGCAGACCAGAGCTCTGATCCAGCAAGACCATGCAGATGGGATGGGATGTGAAAGCTCCATCTTGATAATGCAAATGGTGAAACCATCAAAATTGCCAGGGCTGGGGTGTGGGAGAGTTCAGACATATTTCTGGTAATCGCATCCTTCCTGTTGTATGTTGGTTTTGTTTCTAAGACTTTAAAATAGACTGTGTAGGAAGTTGCAAGATTTGGACTCCTCTGCCCAGTTTTGCAGATTAAGGAGATAGAGCTGCTCTGAGAGGCAGCCAAAGGCAGCTTCAGCACTCTTCTGAGAAACCTCTTCGCGCATCAGGATCGCTTTTGCCTTGCACACGCTCACGTCCCTCCCTCTCCCTATCACGTTCACGCCGTAAGGAAATCGGGCAGGCTGTTCTCTCCTGTAGTAATGCCCCATTGCCTGCAGTTAATTAAACTCTGCATGATACTCAACACAGCGTGTCAGTTTGGTTAACGCCTGTCAGCCAAAGCGGTAACTTACCCCTATTATCTGCAGCTCCGAGTAAGCAGTTGTATTCTGAGTCTCTAATTCACTCCTCACAATCCTCTCGTGCAGCGTTTGCTGCTCGCCCAAGTTTTTGCCGTGCCGAATTTGGCACCCACAAGGTGCTGTTACGTTTTTTTTAGCATCTCCATAGAAACCACTTTGGAGTTGCAGAGTGCAGGGTTTGTGCAAATTTAAAAAGAAACTAATGTAATGGTTCCGTTCGATCAGGTTCTAAGACCACCAGTCGCTTGGAAGGAGTGTGTGTTTCAACGATAAAGATGGGAAGAAAAGCAGCAGAAGTTCTCAAAGGCAGAGGTGCAACAATTTTCTGCTATATGAGCCCAGGATAAAGCTTTTATGACAACAACCTTCAGATAAACTTTGTGCTTAGACGGGGAGGCACAGACACATCTTTTACTCTTCCACAGAAATCTAGATAAATTTCTTGCCTAGGAGGGTACCTGTTTATGTGCAAAACTGCTTTTTTATGTGCAAGCTCCCTTCTTCACCTCGTTAACACAACTGCCTCTCAGCCTGACCCCTCTTAAAAGGTTTAAATGTATATAGATTGATGTACTTTTGATGTCTGGGTTAATGAAGTCCTGTGCCTCCTCTGATTAATTTTCTAGCTTATAGATAGAGGCTCAGCACTGCTCAGGAGGAGCCAAGATTGGACTGATGGTGGTTTGCACCTGACTGATAGAAAAGTTAATTCTGCGTTGAGTAGCAGAGAGGCAGGTGTGAACAGAAGATGCTTTGCTGTAGTAATTTTTGCTTCTCTGTCTCTAGCACAACCACCTAAGGCAACTTTTAAACAGGGTATGAACTCAGAAATTAAAATAAACATCATTAGACAGCAAAGGAGGAAACTCCTTGCTGTGCTCAGATGTCCAAAGGTTGCAGTGGTTTAGCAGCACCACTCCAGGTCCACGGTCACCAAGGCAATAGCTCATTGCCATGGAAACACTCGCCACCTTCTCAAGCGAGAGCATTTGAGCAAGTCCTGATGTTTAGCAAATAATTGCTTGAGATCCCCTGTGTATCCCACCCATGGACACATTTGGGGACTAAGAAATAAAATAATTTGGCAGCTTTCACTGTGATCTATCTGTTTTGGAAACCCATGAGGAGAATTTCCATCAGAGCAGAAACATTTGCGAGCTCAGTTGCTTTCTCAACAGTTTGCTCTTTGCACATGGTTGTTTTAGCTTTACTTACTAGTTTATTAAGCTACTATGCTGGAGATTGCATCTAAATTCTCTTTCACTCCCCTTCTCAACAAAGGAAACCTTGTATTGCCTGTTTCATATGAGAACTGACAAAGCTGTTTGGAGGATATGGATCAGTTTGGCTCATTCTTGGGTTTGCCTCTTTAGCAGGGGGTGGTTGGCCCTGCTCCCAGGGCAGGGACCTGGATCAAAGCCCTGGTGCGGCTGCCGTAGCCCTGAGGTCTTGTTAGAGCAGAGGGTTGGAGCAGCCTGTGAGCCTGTTCCTCGTGGCAGGAGAAACATCACTTCTGCTGGTCAGAGCCATGTCAGGGATGTGAAAAGCTGCCAGGAGGAAACTTCAATGTGGCACGGAGGAAGGTTGCATTATTTTTTTGTTGTTTGTCTGACCTGTGTCTGTCTGAGAGATTTTCCCCAGGTGAATGCGGGATGTGGGCAGTGGGTTGACAGAGCCACGCGACTCCGTAGGGTTGAGGAGCGGATGGGCACTGCCCCAGTACTGTCATGGGGGAGCAGGCAGTGCAGCGAGCCAGAGCTCATCTCCTCTGCCTGGAGGGTTTCTTCTGATGTGGTTCCGTGTGGGATCAGGATGGGGGCATTGCAGCAAGGCAGCACAGAGGACAGCATGGCCTGTGCAGAGCACGAGGGCCAGCCACAGCCTGGTGTCACATGGCAGGAGGAAGGGAAAGGGCTAACTGGAACTTCACCCAAACCAGGCATCTTCTATAGAGAAATTGCTGCAAGATGATGAACCAGGAGGATGTGCTGCTTTTTTTACCTTTGCTTTTCTCTGCCTCACAGCTCCCCTTGAAATGACAGCAGCACATAATTGCATCACTTTGGCGTTCATGGCATCAGTGTCGATGATTTGAGAGGTGTTATTATTGTTGCCATTAGCAGTGTAATTAGTATTAGCACAACAGTCCCCTTTGCCCAGCTCACCAAGGCTGAACTAACAACCTCCAAAACCAAATACATTCACTCCACCAGCTTGGGGAGAGAGTCTGTGCTCTCAGGTGTTCAGCAACCCTACATCTTCTGCAGCTTGTCACTGCAGCCTAGTAGTAGTAGTGAATTACAATTACTTTAATTAGCACTACCATTATTAGGGATAATATAATTGATTTCATTATTTTAGCAGTGATTTTATTTCATTATATAAAATCAGAATGACTAAAATTTTTTTTTTCCTCATTCATTTTATTCCCATAACAATAGAAAAATACTGCAAATCCAGGGGATGCTTGGGGATAAGGCACATTTCATGCAAAAGGAATGAGAAAAATGCAATGCAAAGTCACCTCCTCATTTTTAAGTTCTGTTTTCCAGATTTTTTGGTGTTCTTCCTCCAATACTAGAAATAAATATTACAAGAGGAACAGATTGCAAAGCCAGCACAGTTATTTTCTGTGAATTTTGTTCCTTGGTCATCTCTGAATATTGGCAGTGGTTTAATATAATTTCATTTCATTGGGGTTTTTTTTTGTCAGAAAGGTGAAAATGTGGAAGCATTGGGCCATCTGCAAACTCAGTGGTGGTTCCACTGAAATCGAGGAATTCTGCCAGGTGAAAATCCAGTAGCTGCCTGTAAGATACAAACAGCTGATGTGAGGAGGAACAAGAGTTGCTGAGATCTCCTGCTGGTTTGTGCTCACATTCAGTAATTCCAAGCTTTTGCTTCATGCAACGTCCAAGTGATGTGACTATGCTGAAGGACAGCTCTGTCTTGTAGTTCCTTTCTGACCTCTTTTGTCCTTTCTTGCCTTAACAAAACAAAGTGCTGTTGTCTCAGGGGGGCGGGAGGGATGACAGTGACTGTAGTTGTTATTTTTAAATTTCTGAGTTTGAATGGCTGTATTGCAGGCACTCAAAAGCTAAAATGGGGCAATGAGCTCCTGGGAGCGGCTCATTCCCTTGCCTCCAGCACAAATGGTGGTGGTGTGTTGCTCACCACTGTCCACCTGCTCTGATGCAGACCGTTATCAAAGATACATCTGAAAGATGAAGACCCAAAAGCTTTCCATGCCAGTCACAATAGCACATGCTGCAGGCTGCTGGCAAATATGGATTCTGGGTTTGTACCTGTTATGGTTTGAGAAAACCCATAACAATCTATTGTCATTTAGACAATTATTCTATCAGCCAATGACCCCTCCCCACCTGGAAAGGGAAATCGGGGAACAGAAAGAAATACAAGGGTTGAAATATAAATAGATTTAATAGACTAAGACTAAATAATTAACAATAATACTAAAGAACCAGTATTAA
>JAOQGH010000069.1:5471188-5587977 GCA_025769975.1 Gallinago jamesoni | reverse complement strand
CACTAGAGTCTTCTAGAAGTGCAATTTTCCCCAGTATTAGAAGAAAAGTTAGTCCTGTGTCTCTCAACCCAGGACAGTACCTTTTCGTCTTTGCTTTTCCTCTTGATCATTTTGGATGGTTTTAATTGCCACTTCAGTCTGATGCTCATGGCTAAGAAGAATGTATCAATAATTCACTTGCAAGAACAGCGTGGCAGCTCTAAAGTTCCCATCTGCCTGCTTTGGCTGCAGGCTAGGGTACCCTGGGCTGTTCACAGCATTGTGTTCTCAGGGACAAAAATAAGCTTGTAAAAATTGCTTGGGTTGCTTTAGGTTTGCTAGAGGGGAGGAAAGGTGTATTTCCCCTGATTTTGTTCTCCTGGCTCCTAGCCTGTCTTTGATGCAGAGCAGTGAGGAGTTACTGCCTGTAGTACAGATACGGATTTGCAGATAACCATTTCCATGCTGATGAAGCTTTTGAATCTTAAGCTCTTCATGAGTGTTTCTGAAAGCTACAGAGAAACTGTATCAAAACTGAGTCTGTACCAAGTGCAAACCTTGTCTTGGAGGACACGAGGGCTTGAGGTTTCCCCAACTGTGTTGTCTCCACAGGATGTCCCTGAGTTTCATCATCTTATGAAAAAAGTGGTGAGATGTACCTACCCACCCTAGCAGTGGCTTGGATTCTAAGAACCCAAAGGATCTTTTCGGCCCAGTGTCACAAAAATCACAGTAGATAGAGCTCAGCTCACCTAGTCCATCCTCTTGCTCTAAGGCAGGATTAACTTTTCCTATATGAGGTTTGTAAGTAGTTTCATATCTTTTAAGACAACCCCAGCAGGTGAACATCCTTGGTTAATGAAAGTCTCTGCACATCCCAAAGGGAATCCCATAAAGAACTTCCTGTGCTCAAATGTCTGATAAATGTTTAGGACCACGTGAGAGACTAGGCATTAGTCTAGGAGTTAGGAAAAGAGCCTGGGAGTCCTCACATTTTGGAATCTCATTGTAGACACTGAACTTTCCTTTGGTGACCCAAGAATGAAAGCTCAAGTAGGCAACACCCTGCTGTTCTGTAAGATATACCACCAAATTTTCGCGTGATGTCCACCCAGCATTTTTGTTTTCTTCTTCTAGCCCAAGATCCTTGAACCTCAGAAAAGCTTTCCTAATCTTCTTCCATCTTTCCTTCTTCCACTTAGCACTCAGAGGTCAATTACAGCAGATTGCTCAAATTTTTCTGAAGAATTATCCTCTCCTTGAACTTTCTTCCCCGTCAGGCCACTTCAGTTTCCTCTCCTTGGGCTTAAAAAAGTCAAGGTCTTGGTTAGATATAGACTAAACATATTCCCCATCGTGTTTTTCCCATCAGCAGTCCTCTATAATGTTTTCTTGATGTACCTTGTTTCTTAATACCAGTACACAGCCCAGAAATCACAAATGCACGTTTTTCAAAAGGACTCTCCATAAAGGTCTATTAGCAAGGGATGAGTAATGGTTTGACAAAATAGATTTAAGTGGCCCCTTCTGAATCATCTTGGCATTAATAGAGAGAGTGTGTCCATTTTTTGATTAAATATTTCCAGTGCCATTAGCTTGGGTAAAGTAAACAACTTCTATTGAGTTTGTCTGCTAATGACAACCCAAAGGCCTTTGATCTCTCTGTTATCGGAGAGCAAGCCTGTTGCTTGGATGTGGATAAAGATCATATAATCATTGCTAAAGGTGCCTCTTGCCATACAATCAAAGAGTTTGGAAACAGTTCTTTATTCTCTCAATGTTCATGCTTCTGCAACCTTTAATGGACATTGTCAGAGCTGCCTGTGATGGGCATCCTGTAACCTCTCTGCACAGTCAGAAATATGCAATTGTAGTTTGGCTGCAAGATTTTAGCGAAGAAAATTAACAATTAACTTTGATTTCTTGTGTGGACGCCTTGAGGCAGGACCTCTGTGTTCATTTTTGTCTGAAAGAGGCTGTAGCATATTTCCCTGTTCTTTGTGTCTACCCTTTTATAGCATGTCTCATAATAATTGTATGCTTTTTCTTACATTGTCCAGCTCTTGAAATTTTGTGATTCAGTTTACATATAAAAGAAAAGATAGACCATAGCTCTTCTTTCTAGTTAATGGTATGGAATACAAGGTAGTTTCAGCCTAAAGATTAAAAAAAATAATAATATAAAATAAAATTTTAAAAACAAAATAAATCAATATGAATGATGCATTATTTTTTCTAAAGTGCATGCTTTCTGGTTAGCCAGGAAAGCTGATTTCAGGCATTAGGCTGATGATTTCTGAAATGTATTGTTGACTTCAGCACAGATAGTGGTCAAGAAAAAGAAGGTTTGCAATGGGAGAGAACTGTGTGAATATAATTCCTTGTGTGAGTGTAATTTTGTTATGGTGAGGGATAAACCAAATAAATTGGATGAGAGTCAACACAGGCCTTGCTAAGAGATGTCACGCCTCGCAGATCTGCTGGTTCTTTGAAGGACCCTGCCAGCATATGGATGGGAATGATTCAGTCTGTATAATTTCCTTGGGTTTTTGCCAGAGGCTCTTACATGAACTGAGCCACTGTGGGGTGGGATGGCAGTCTGCTCATAGAGAGAAGCCTGCTCATCTTTAACAGCTGCTTAAGAGAAGAAGGAAGAGGTCTTACTTCTTCCACCACATACCAGGTCCATTTTTGAAACACTGGGAAGTTGCCAGAGGCATCTCCTGATGTGCTGTGGGACATGGGCTGTCCTGTGTACTCCTGAACAATGTACCAGTCACAGCATTGCTGAGTGTGAAGGGGTGATTGTGGCTCCCCATGGCACCAAGTGCAGTCTGAACAGGCGTTTCCTTGCTTGCATTCAGCACTGGATGAATAATAAGGCATCTGCTGTCCTTAGTTCAGGCATATTTCCATTTTTTCTTCCTTTTTAGTGCAACTAATCAGTGTATTAGTACTGACAGGGATGACCAGTTCGCAGAGTCCACACTCGAGCTTCTCTCCACAGGTGAGCTATTACAGTGCTCATGGTGTATTGCTGGAGGCATTCTTCCTTCATTGTTATCTGGAGAGTTGGCCTCTCTCTCCTATGACTTCTTGTTTAATAACTAAACCTGAGCACTTCTGGCCTTGTTTGGGGGGATTATTTTATAGGGTTTGGGCTTTTTTACATTTTAAGGCTTATTTTTTCAGCCATCTGTCAGACCAAGTGATCCTCCATCAAGATATAATCCAGCTGATTGGCCTACTTTTCAAGAATAGTAGCTTTAGTTTTGTATGCTACTGCTGATAGCATTTCAGATTGCCCAGGTCCTTTCCTCCTGAGGGTGGAGAAGACAGCAATTGATCTAATCCAGCTTGGCGTTTATGCCACTTGAAATGAAATTGCATTTTGCTGAATGAAACTGAGAAATGGGAAAGTAATACTGCAAATATGTTGTGCCATGTGGGACCTTCTGCCTGGGAAGCTTCCACAGGAAGCTACAGTGGAATTGATTATCCCAGAAAACAAACTCTCTGATCTGTAGCTCTTGTTGCAGGAGACAGAAGTGTGGCAGCCAAAGTTTCTTCCTTAGAAAACACTACCAGCCAGGAGTCAATACCAGGAGAACTTGAAGGATTCACACAAAACCCCCAGAGAGCATATGACTTTGATATATGGTCATTGCTAGATAACAGTAATGGCTTTTTTTTTTTTTTTTAATGCTGGAGTACCTCACGCTCTTAGGCAGTTTGCTGCATTCCTCCACTGATGCCCTATTTGCAGCTCCAGAAAGGAGCAGCACATTTTGTATTTGTATGGCCATATGCAGTTGGGTAAGTAATTATTAGCAGTGACTTTCATGCCACAGCAGAGAGGTAAAAGCAATTCCATAGAGAATTAGGAGATCAAGTAGGTCAATTGAAAGGAGGAAAAATTACCATCGGCTATCTTCAATTAAACTGTTATCGCTCCACATGAAGGATCCCATTTAGAGGAAGGCATAAAACCTGAGAGTAGAGGTGACTGAGAGAATAAATTCTCCATTTTTAATTCCAAAGCCAGAGAGTGAACATTCATCAGTAGGCATGAGGAAGAGATATCTCTCTCCTGTTTCTAGCCTACTTTTTAAGTAGAGCTCATTTGGAAATCTCTCAGGAAAACATCTTTTTCATCAGAAAGCACAAACTCATCAAAGCCACAGCTTTTAGTGGAGATATTAATGACAGCTAAACCCTTCCTGAGATGGGCTTTTGGTTCTGAGAGGTTGTGGTGTCTGGCTGTCAAACGCAGGGCAGAAGGCACCTCAGAATAGCAAACATCTTGGTGACCAGGGCAGTCTTCTAGGATCTGGGGCATCCTGGTTCAAGTCCCTGGTCCCTTTCCAAGGCCAGAGAGCATAAATAACTTTCAGCCATGCTCATGTGCATGGGAAAGCACAATCTGAACCATTTTTCCTGGTAAGAGAAGTTATATCAAGGCAATTTCCATGGTTTGAACCATAGTCTAAATTGACTAAGTGGTTTGAAGTTGATTTTAAGAAAGTAGGATTCCTATGTTGTAGTAAATAAACTACATCAAAACCATTTACAAAGGAAATATTTTCAAGTGTAAAAATTGAAAGGCCCGCTTGGATTATTCTTCATATTTTTTAAGGGTGGGGAATGCAGAGGAGGAAAGAAGCCAGGTCTTAAATTGTTTGAGTTTTTTTTTTGATTGGTCGGCTTGGTTGTTTTGATTACTTACCTTAGAAATATCAGAATTATTCCATTTGGTCTTTGACAAGCAAAAAAGGGGGAGAAAAATAAAGGTAAAAATGTAGCCTTCACATTTGCTAGCAGTCTTCTGAGATGTCACTTAGATTTCCTGACAGCTCTCTGCTTTGGCTGAGAGCTTCTGGCTCCATAAACTCCCTCCTAGTGGACTTTTTCCCAAAGTGCTTCAGAGTCATTAGAATGAAATAGCTGTAAATAAAACAAGCATACAGCTTGTGGAGTTTAGGGCAACCTTGTCTCTTCTGCATATAATTGCTCCCTGGTTACGAGATGTTGCAGCTTCTCTATTTCATGGGTTTCTGGGTCAATTCGTGTTTATTATTGCAGTTTAGCCACACTGTGCACCTAGGCTTCCTTACTAGTGTGTGAAACGTCCCAGCCCAGCCAGTGCTGCCTTTTGACAGACACTCCCAAAGCATATGGGCCTAAACCCTCTTGCTCTTATTCAGGTGTGAAATTTGCTGTCTGCCTGTAGTGCTTGGAGCTGCTCATTTGCTGGGGTTTCAAGCAAGCCCCATTATGTTCAGTAAGGTGGTCGCCAGTGCTCAGCCTCCACACATGCTGAGCAAAAGCTTGGGAAGGGACACACAGGCCCCTCTAACTGCATCGTTTCTGCATCCCAAGGTAAATCTGCAGTGCTATTTGGGCTGGTTTTGTCCCAGCTGTGTAGAGAAGGGGGTGTCTGGGGGAGGCAGGACAGAGTTCTTCTGCCCGGGTGATAAATACCTGCTGTGACTGAGGGAAGAGACCAGCCCCCAGATGCTGGCACGAAGAGTGTCTGCTCCTATGCTGGATGGCTGATTGCATTGTTCGGGGCAGGATAAATAATTAATAGCCTCACGGGTGCTCGAGGTGACAGATTCTTCTATATGCTCCATTAAGCATTTAAGAAACTTTAGCCATCTGGTTGCTGGGCTGACTTCACAGGGGTCTGAACTTGTGCCCAGAAGGGGAAACGCTGCCGATGTCTTCATGTCCTTTGGCCAAAGTTTGCTCTGTAGCAAAATGCCTGTGATGTGACTGTTAGTTATAGCTCCTGGTCCAAGACCAGAACCTACCTGAGGAGACTAGGGCTCCTCTTCAGTGGAATTTGCTGTAGGAAAAGGATATGGCCAAGAAATTGATGTTCAATGTAAGTTTTCAAAGGAGTGAGCATGCAAGAATCACAGCTGAGGGGTTCAAATACAGTTAGAGCTTGTAAGAGTGCAAGGATGTGGGGATCACTCTGGATGCAGGCGAGCTATGGTGCATGGGGAGGAGGGCACCAATGGGAGCCATAAGGACTGGGATAATCCACACACCTCCAAGGAGAGGAAAGAAAGGAGACAGGCTGTGGGTTAGAGATCCCTGCACTTTCTCAATGGGTTAAACCCAGCCTCCAAAAGTTCCATGCATTTTATCCAACCCTTCATCCTATATTCAGAAGGTGTCCAGGGTTGCAGTCTGATGCTCGCTGCCTACTGCAGTGAGTCTGCCTGTAATACTAGCGTTTTATACACAGTCCATACATGTAATAGTTTTTAGAAAAAGTTAGAGGAATATTTTGTAATTTTGAGCTCTCTTTAGCAATTTCATTGATTTACTCCCCTCCTGCGGTGCCAGTGCTTGAAACTCATTTAAGCTATTTTCCACAATTTTTGAGCAATATTTCTTATTAAAAAAGTCTAATCCCTCCCAAAACATCACTTTAATGTCCCAGAAAACTGGCTTTCATCTCACGATTGCTTTCAGTGGCACGTAAACCCTACAAATGTAATATGGAGCCCAGTAATCCATCAGTTAAACAGATTAGTTATGTAGGAGGCTGTATGGCCGTATGGCTCAGTGAGTAAAGCAAGCAGGCTTTAATCTCCCTCTGTAGAAGAAAAGCCGGCTCAAGTATATCTCCATGCTCTGCATTTGATGTGTACTGGAGATGCAAAGGGCTTCCTTCTGCTTTGCAGACCTCATGGCAGGGGTGGATCCCAGAGGGTGGCTGGTTGCAGTGACTTGGTGACTCTCAGATGAGTGAGCACAGATGTCCAGCACAAGACGAAAAAGTGAAGTGCAAGGCTGAGCTGCTGAGAGGCACCATCTCCCCCTTCCACTGTGAGAGGAGGAGAGTTGTGCTGTGGTTAGTGTCTCTTTGCATGTTTTATCTGGGACTGTTCCCTTTTTGCACCATGACTGAGGCTGCAGGTGTCCTGCTATCAGCTGTGTATCTGTGCAACATGCAGGGATGCCACTTGGAAAAGCTTTCAATGGAAAAGTAGAAGTACTTGAGTTCCCTTCCTGACCCTGCCAATGGCTTACTGTATGAAATAGATCTTGAAATCCCCATAAGTAGGTTTTCTTTCAATAGGGTGGAGCAGAGCCTTCACACCCCTGTTACCAGGTATCAGGTAGAGCCACAGCTGACACCACTGCCTGGTCTCTGGATGGCAGGAGCCTGTATTTGGAAGGAGGAGCAGGCTGTGCACAAATGCTGGAAGAAGAACAAGTCTTTGAAGCTAGACCTGTTCCTTCTGGATGTTGTTCTGTGCGTGGTTGTTTCTGCATCTTTGCTAGGAAGTATCAGGAGCAGAACCTCCTTTAGTCCTTGCGCCCAGCTCACAAATGCCTTTGCAACCTATGGACATACTAAAAAGTAAAGTTGGTGCTTAGTGCTGGGTGGATTATCCAGAATTGCACTAATTGCTATGGTTTGGGTTTATTAATCCAGTAAGTTGTGTGTTTCAGATTTTCCCCTCCTCTTCCACCTCATCAGAATTACCCTAAATACTTTCTACCCTGCTCCTTGCCTCTGTTATGCATCCTTTTTAGTTTTTAATTCCATGAAATGGGGATGATGCCAGAGACTGTGGACAGGTGAAATCAGTTGCAATGGAATAGCTGGTAATTGGAAAATGACAGCCTCTTGAAAATGGGATGAAGAGAGAAAATATGGATTGTCCGGAAGCAAAGCGCAAATTGACAGTTCATTGTGTCTCCTCTTCCTGGTCAGAGTCTCTGCAGACCGAACTTAAAAATATAAAGCAGAAAAGCCAACATAAACAAGTGCTCAAAATCCCATTGACAGCTTTAGGCGCAGGACTAGAGAAAAAACAACACAAGTGCAAAGGATGTTTATGAGACTAAATGTTCTGGATTTGTTTACCACTCCTCTGCGTCTCTGCCAGCCTCAGCTCTCCCTGTTCAGGAGGAGTCAAACGACTGCTTTGGGCTCGGGGCTGGGAGGGTGGATTTTTGAAGCAAAGCACATCTTTTCGTCTGGAAGCTTCTTTCCCTGTTCATTCAGCGGAAGGGACCAGGTGTCTAATAGCCTTTTTCTCCAGTGTGATGCAGGTATGATTATTTCTACTCAGTATCAGAGCAAAAAGGTGCCACAACCAAGGCATGATGCCATCCTGCCTGTGACCAAACCTAAAGTATGTAAAATAGGTGGTTGTGAATGTGGCAATCAAAAAAGACAAGGCAGAGGACAGACAGGTGAAAGGGGGGAAAAAAGAGGCACAAAGATAGTGACTTCCTTGAAGAACTGCAGTAATTCAGTTGCACAAAGAGAATCTAAGGCTGCAAAGTCCTACTTCTGTTCTTCATCCTCTGCTTGTAGGAGCCATCAATAATTTGACCATTATGGGTTTCTCTTCTATTGAATTTCTCCCAATTCCAGGAAGGCTCTGGGGTTGTGCTGCATCTTGCTAAAACCAGAAGTATCACGTTCTCAGAAAGAGACTAGTCTTCCGAGGTTTTCAGACTCAAACTATTTAGACAAGGATTTTTTGTCTGTTTATCTGAACTTGGAATGAACTGCTGAAGCATTTGAGGTTTGTCCCTAATAAAAACATAATTTTGAATCACTGAAATATTCCACAGCATAAATATGGCCTTCAAAGTGAGCAGAGGTGGTTGTGCTTTCCTGGGACGTGTTCTGCCTTAAGTCAAGGCAAACTGTTACTTTAAACTCACGTTCAAGGATGTTGAAATCTTACAAATTGATCCCATATAGTTTCAGCCCTTCTCCTGAATGGTGGGAAACACTCCTGCAGCCAAACTATGAGGATTCATCTGAATCTGAAATCTATGAAATTCATACTCGGATCTTAACCTTTTCTTGAATGTTGCCTGGGACCTGCTGGTGGGACTTGTGGGTTAAATCATTCTCTGTCCTCATTTTTGCGGACTGTCTCCAGGGTAGCAGTTCCTATTTCAGCCTCCATGTCTGATGCTGTGGGCCCTTGTACCAGCAGGACAGCAATAACCTCCATCTCCCACATTGCATCCATTTCAGGGATTCCTGGGTGTTTGTGGCCTTGTTGCAGGGCCACCTGGTTGCCATTTGGCCATGCTCCATTTGGCCTGGCCTGTCTCTGAAAACCTGGACCAATGTAAAAGGTTAATCAGCGCAGCAGCAAAAGATGGCAGAGATATTCAAAGTTGATGAGGGGTCATGCTCTCTCTCTGTCATTTGAAAAAGAAAGCTTTCGGTGATGCAGTTTGGAGCCCTATGGTGGGCAAGTAGTTTTAAGCTTTACAAAGTCTTTGTCATAAAGCAAAAAATACTTTAGAACTACTCTGTTCGAAGTGCATCATTTTGATGACAAGATTTGTTTGTTAACCATTGCTTGCTAGAAAGGAAGTTGCATTTCGTGACACAACCACATCTCAAGCAAAAAGTCTGAAATTTCATTTTCGGAGAAGGTCAAAACAAGACATTGCAGCAATTTTAAAGCTTTGTTGCAACTTCATTTTCCTCCAGCCAGGAAGTTTGACAAAAATATTCTTTGCCATGAAAAGTTTTGTTTTCAGCAAATCAACTTTTTGTTTTTCCCAGAGAAAAAATAAAATAAAATTCCTGGAAAAATGCCTGATGTGGGGTTGTCTTCAATTTGAACAAAACAACAGTGTCTCCTAGTGGCTGACTCCAGGGGAATGGCCAAATCCATCTTGGCTTTCAAGTGCCTCTTCCTTGACCCTCCCCTAGATCTTTGCTCATCAGGGAGTGAAAGAAGTGGGAAATGAATTGTGCTCTACGCAACAAACCATTTCATAAGCCATAAAAATATCTATGGCAGCCTGTTTTCTAGGCTCCAGTTGGTGTTGAAAGAAGGTAATTACATTTGAAGGCTGTATCGCTGGGTGCTTGGCTCATCTGCTGTTCGGCTTCCATTCTAATAATCCAAAAGCTCACATCAGCAGCTTAGCCAGCGTGCAGGGCTATCCATCCTTGTCTCTGCCCGGTGGGTCCTGCCTCCGTGTCACTGCAGGATTGCGCGCCAAACGGCTCACGTTACAGCAGTGCTTGTCATCAAATTAGTTCTGCCTCACACCAAATATGATCGCTAAAGGATAATGAAGATCTCTGGTCTGAAGCACGACTGGCTTTGCAGTGTCAGCCTGCTGTCCATCAACCTTGCCCACACGTCCCACCATCGACTTGATCTGCTGGATCAGCTCTTCATCACGGCTATTGATGAGCTCCTCTGGGCCAACCTCCTTGTCCTCTCCTTTCCCTCTTCCTCGTGCCTTCCCTTCCCTCCACTGAGAGATGGCTGCAGCTTTTCTCCTGCACTCTCTGAACTCGTATATAAGTTCCAGTGCTGGAGAGTAAGCAATAAGGACACCCAGTTGTCAGAGGAAATTGGCAAATCAGTTCAAGCCATGATATCTGCAGATTAACTGGGTGCAATGCCATATGTTCAACAGGCCACAGAAATATGTTGGAGCTGGCTTACAAAACATGAGATTTTAGAGAATAACAACTTAAAAATTCTTTTTATTTGCCTGAGGGTGTTTTTAAGTTTTTTCAGCTTAGGCTTTTCAGGCTGGACACTGACTTTTTTGGTAATGACTCTTGAGATTGTCTTGTCATATTCGCATAACTCCAAAATTAGGGATTTTGAAATGAGCACCAGTTATCCCAGTTTATATGATAAATTTGTGACTTTTGGCAGCACATCTGGCAGCAGCAAGGTGAACTTGGCAAACTTTCAAGTTTTGTCTTTGTAGATGAGCATGCTGCTGTATTGCAGACTACAAAGTACTGTAGGTCGCAGTGGGCAGATTCTCTATGTTTCCCAGCAGAAAGTGCTACAGAACAACTCTGTCCTTGCAAGGCTGCCCAAGCTACAGCTTCCTTGCTGATTATTGTTAATTAATTTCCCAGCCTCAACACGTTAACGAGCCATACTCGGCCTGCCATGAACACCCTGTCCCAAGGAGCCCTCAGTCTGCTGCCTGGAGGGTTGCAAAAAGTTAGCAAGTTATTTTGCTTCTTGTTAAGAATGCGCTGGCATAACCCTGGCTGAGGGGAGACCGGACATGACAGCCACATGCTGCTCCTGACAAATACCTCGAGGACACTGCAAGCGTGGTGTCCTGTCACCACTGTGGCTTAGAGCAGGACAGGCGCCTGGCAGACCATGGGGCTGTTTCAGGCTCGATCTCTGCTGGGGGAGCTGGTTAGATGCCATCCTAGAGCAGCCCTTTTCTTCGGCTGTGTTTTCATTGCAAAGGAAAGGTCTTTGCCCAGGTTGTTTTGGCATCGTCGGGGAAGGTAAAAAAGAAAAAAAGGGTATGGTTAGGTTAAGATAGGTTAGATATTAGGAAGAAATTCTTTACTGTGAGGGTGGTGAGACACTGGCACAGGTTGCCCAGGGAAGTTGTGGATGCCCATCCCTGGAGGGGTTCAAGGTCAGACTGGATGGGGCTTTGAGCAACCTGGTCTGGTGGGAGGTGTCCCTGCCCAGGACAGGGGGGTTGGAACTTGATGATCTTTAAGGATCCTTCCAACCCAAACCATCCTATGAAGGAAACAGCACGGATGAGTGCTGAGTGATGTTAGGGAGGGAATGGCCACCGTCGCACCAAGGAAGGTGCAAGGAGGGCAGCCCTGTGATCAGTTCAGGGGCCCTATGCAACCATCTGGGCCACCCCTTGCTAGAGACTAAAGAACTGAGAATTGCACAGTCCTTCCGCTGATGTCCCTTAGTAATTAGTGTATATGGCTTATAATCATGAGGACTGAGGCTCTTAGTGCTCTTTCTCCTGGATAAATGGTTGAGTGAAAGACAGTCTATTGCATAAAGTAATTTAGTCTATGAATGATGGTTCATTAGCAGCCCACAGGCTGTCGCTGCCTATAGTAGGGGGTGTGTGGGCTCTTCCTGCATCCGAGTTAACTCCTTCACCCTCTCATTCAATTGCCAAGGATTGAGTTTGCAGAGTGTGGGGTTGGTTAGTGCCACAGTATTACAATGGTCTTCTCCCTTTGGAGCCTCAAATAACACAACAACATCCTCAAGAAACTGCCAGCTTTTAACATAGTGTCTAATGACAGATGGGGAATAAAAGAAGCTATTATCAGTCAGGAGATGAGTCAGATATGAAAATAACACCTTTTTCTAGACAATATTATTACACTGAGGAAATGAAAAAGACTCATTTTCTTTTGCAAAGGAACAGGCCTTGAACATTAGAAATGCGCATTGCAGAGCCTGGTGCTGTTTGAGGGAGTAGCTCCAGTAAGCAAACCCCATCCCACCTTTGGCATCAGTCCCTGCTGTGCCACATTTTGGAGCCTGGGTGCTGGGCAGACATTGCTGTGCCTTCCAGGAAAAAAACATCTAAGGTTGTGTCTGAAAAGCAAGATTGTAGCCCGAGGTAATTTGGTACTGGTGACAGAGGAGGTGCACGGAAAAATCAGTTCTTGGATTTAAGCTTCATGTAGACTTGTAGGCTCAGAGAAACCCACGCTGATCCTGGAGGCAATCCTGACACTCAGGGCCATGCTGCTGTCATTTTAACAATATCTGCTGTACGTTATTAACCAGGACTTCAGAAGGAAAAATCATCATGGGTTTTCTGGGGGACTATTTCCAAAGGGAGATAAATATCTCAAGGGAGATAAAACTGTTGATCCTACTGACTTTCACTGGTATTTTTTTTCTAATTCTCTTAGGAGATCTCTGCAAGAAAAAGTGCTTTGTTTTTATGTGAGTAGGGCTATGCTGTGTTGACAGTGCTCTTGCTTTGGATATAGCATTAGCCATAAAGCTCTGTTGGGGTTAGAGCAATAAAAACAGCCTGACCAGCATAGGTGCAGATAGAAGTCCTAAAAGCCATGCTAGCCATTCACCTGGATAATTGTATCTTGCAGCAGTGAACAAGCCCTCTCCTTTGCATAGCTTTAGTTTGGGCTCAGTTGTTCTGCAACTGCTCCAGAAATGGGCTGGGATTCTTTGTTTCCAGTAAGACGCACAGGGACTGTCTATGCTGTTCCTCTCAGATGCTTACCTGCCTTCTTGGCTCTCCAGAAGGAACATGAGAAGATGTAGCATTTGTGCATCATTAGCACAAATCCCAGAGCGGGAGGAAACATAACAGCCTTTAGCCATTTCCTCTGTGCATGCATTTGACCATGTTGCTTTTTTTGCCCCGTAGCCAGACGAATTAACCAACGCCTTGGAGATCAGTAACATCGTCTTCACAAGCATGTTTGCCCTGGAGATGCTCCTGAAACTCCTTGCCTTTGGCCTCTTCGGCTACATCAAGAACCCATACAACATCTTTGATGGGATCATAGTTGTCATCAGGTCACTGCCATTTCTTTAACTGTGGCTTTTCTGCTGAGGGCTCAGACCTGTTGGGGAGTGGGATGGGGAACAGGAATGACATAGCATGCATTAATCCAGGGCTCGCTGGATATGATGGGCTATAATTATGCTAGCCTTTTAGATTCCTGTCATTAGAAGGGCCGTCCAAAGTAAATGGACCTGGCAGATGGAGAACAAAGTCTATTTATGCCACACATCTGGCACTGTGGTCAATTTTCCATTGAAATGAAGAATGGCTGGTCCTGGGAAAGGAGTACTGTGAGTGTCCGTATCCCAGCAGCATGGCCTCCCTCTCCTGAATCAACAAGTAACTCAGGCCAGGGTAGGATCAGCAGGAGGGTAAGAGAGGGCACTGTTCTGCTGTCCTCTCCCAGGGCAACACTACCCCAGCCTAAACTGGGGATGTCACAACTTGTGTGTGAGAAGCTTGTACAGCACCTCTCTGTACTGGGATTCTCTCTAGCAGTGCTGTTGACCCCTCAATTAGTAATTTGGGGCAGAGAAGTCAAGGCAGACACAGAAGGTGTAGACCAGGATAGCGCTCTTGCCTTCAGTTGGCCCATCCCTTTGATTCAGAAAAGTGAGAAGCAATAGAGGGCCAGAACAAAGGCCAGTCTCTGGCCTGATCAAACCAGCCCACCCCATCAGAAGTAAATCCCTCTGGATATTGGCTTGTACAAAATTGTGATCCGCATTTTGTGGCCAGGCTTGTGACTGATTGTACTGATGCAGACTAGCAGGAGACGTGCTGTGTTGTGAAGAGCCACAGAGACCGAGGAAATTAAAAAATCAGGAAACCAGCTATTGAGGATAGTTTGTGCATGACTATGTGTGTCTGCACAACTGGGAAGTGAAGGTGCTTTTCAGAAACAAGAAAGTAGAAGGCAAATAAACTTACTCCTTTCGGTCTTAAATGGTGCGATATCCTGCAAGAAACCAGCTGCTCAGGGCTTTCACAGTACTGCTGTTTATAGTTCTTCTCCTGTTGTTCCTGCAGTGTCTGGGAGATCATCGGCCAGTCAGACGGAGGCCTCTCTGTCCTACGAACTTTTCGGCTGCTCCGGGTGCTGAAGCTGGTGCGTTTCATGCCTGCCCTTCGACGCCAGCTGGTGGTCCTGATGAAGACAATGGACAATGTAGCCACCTTCTGCATGTTGCTCATGCTCTTCATCTTTATCTTCAGGTACCAGAAGCTGCAGCTCTTCTTTGATTAATTGCTCATCTTGCTTAAGTAATATGTAGATTAGAATAACGAGACACTGCATTTTCTAGGCTGCCTACATGATAGAAGTGCTCACAATAGACTGAAAAGCAGACACTTGACAGACTATTTACCTCTTTTCGGTCTCGGTTTTTCATGCAATACTGTAATTCTGTAGATGAATGAAGTACAAAGGCAG
This sequence comes from Gallinago jamesoni, assembly GCA_025769975.1. Taxonomy (NCBI): domain Eukaryota; kingdom Metazoa; phylum Chordata; class Aves; order Charadriiformes; family Scolopacidae; genus Gallinago; species Gallinago jamesoni. The sequence continues at coordinate 5,573,249 of JAOQGH010000069.1, read as the reverse complement.
TACAAACAGGCAACAGTACAAACAGGCAACAATTGCTCTGGAGTTCCTGGGAGGCTTGTTTAGCTGTGTCTCAGGAAGCTGTCAGTAACTGGACACTACCAATATTGTATTTGAGATGGGGGTTGTACAGACTCCAAGACTTCTGTCTGTTTGACCCTGTAATGTTCCTCAGGATCCTATTCTTGGAAACCAGATGGAGTAGCAAGCTGGCAATATGGTTTGTTATTTTCTAGACAAAGGAGATCCCTGATTTGACTTCAGTGTAGGCAATTGTAATGAAACATGACACAGAAGAATCAAATGGCAGGGTCTGATCACTGATCATGTCAGTGGTAGAGCAGGGCCCTTTGTCCTGGGAGACAAGGGGAAATATGTCCAGGAGGGAAAACTGTCCCAAAACTCACTTCAATCCTCCCTGCAACCATATTTCACCCAATAATACGTTTCTTCCATCTCCCTTTTTTCCCCACTCTAGCATTCTTGGCATGCATCTTTTTGGATGCAAGTTCAGCCTGAAAACCGATACCGGAGACACGGTTCCAGATAGAAAGAATTTTGATTCCTTACTTTGGGCCATTGTGACTGTATTTCAGGTAAGCTCTGGATCCTCTGGGAGGTTTTAATGTAGACCACCTGAACAAGTTATTTCACTTCTTTTAAGGAAACTATTCCAGTAGGTGTCAAATTTGGACTGAAACAGTACTGTAGAGTTATTAGGGCAAAGTGATTGTGTTTCCAGTTTCTGGTTTCTATGAGCCTTGATAGAGAAGCAATCTACAGTGCATATCTGTTGGCAGTAAAGTCTAAGAAGGCCGGGAAATCCACCTTTATTTTCCTTTCATATAGTCAGTAAAATGAAGACATGCAGTCTACTGTCCATTCTGCTCCTGTTCTGTAGATCTGTCTCCATACTTGCCTTCACTGTCCAAAAAATGCACTTTGCAAATAATTTCATTTAACTGGGAGTGACAAATACTGTTACAAATCAGAGCTGGAGTTTCTGGCTCTATAAGCTGAGAAAGTCTTTATATAAAACCTTGTGTTTCCTCTACCGACAAGATCTGTCATGTGCTTGAAATTACCGGCATATTCCACAATGGAGCAATAACCTGCTGATTCCAGGGCATTCTGAATACAAAGATTAGTCTTTTCTGTTTAAAAGCTCAGTCTCCAAGTCGACTCCAAGTGGAGCACGGTGTAAACAATGTGAAGCCAAGTTTCTAGTGCAGAGTAGATGTTCACCACAGGATCATTCAAGCTACAAACCAGTCTAGTCTTCACTGAGGAATGTGAAGAACTTCTTTCAAAGTTTCCCTTCTTACAAAGGAGCAAGGAGAAATCAGCATTAGTCTCACAGGTTAATATTTTTTCTTTTACCAACATAAATAGAGATTTCTGCATTTATTCTAACAAACCCTTGGGAAACAGAGTTGGCACAGAGCACAAGGGCTCAGCCCAAGATCCCATGAAGGTTAATGAGTGGCAACGGCTCAGTGCAGCTGACTGTATTCCTATCCCCAAAGCTACTTTGTTTTTAGGAGGGTTAGAAGCCATTTTCATTAAGCATTAATTAATGGGGAGCATGAATCTGTCATTCATTTTTCACAGACCCCTGGATTTTTGAGCTCCAGGAAAGCTATGAGAGTTGGAATCACCGAGGAAGGTCCCTTGGAGCAAGGCTTTGCAAAGATGTGTATTTTTTTTTTCCAGATTGTTAATGCTTTTACCTAATGGAAACCACTTTGCTTGAGTTTCTTGAGCCACCCCATGTCATTTATCTCATCAAATATCACATCCCTTACCCCTTTCTTCAGCTCCAGATGCCTTACAGAGACCAACCTGAAAAGGAGATAACAGCTCTGGCCTCAGGTCTGTTATCTTCTGATGGTTATCAAAGGAGGCAATACCGCAATCAAATAACAGGATTCCTTTATGTTACTGTATCTAGAATCTGAACGAGTCATCTCTATGGGCAGCATTGTCCTAGATCCTCCTGCAGACAGGGGAGGTTTGGCCAGGAGAGAAGATCTAAATAAAGGAATGTTTTGCTATCTCATCTCATGAGACCTGCTAATGATTACATTCAGAAAAGGTCAAAAGGAGAGGAAGAAATGGATGAGTCAGTATTTGAATGTAGCTGCTGTGCATGACAGGAGTGGAGTAATAAGAGAGTCTTCCCCTTCACCTCTCTGCAGATCCTCACTCAAGAGGACTGGAACGTGGTCCTGTACAATGGGATGGCATCTACATCCTCATGGGCAGCACTCTACTTTGTGGCCCTGATGACCTTCGGCAATTATGTGCTCTTCAATCTTCTTGTTGCCATTCTGGTAGAAGGCTTCCAGGCAGAGGTAAGAGATCTGAGCAGAGGGAGGGAGAAAACTGAGAAGCACGTGTAGACAAGAGTATAGGGATGAATCCATGTCAGTGCAAACTTCTAGCCATGCAAGCAGCCCTAAACTAAGAGGGTATAGATGAGCTGGGTTGGGCGTGTGAGGGTCTTGTGAATCTGTCTTTGCAAATAAGGTCCACTTATTATTACGGGACTTGGGAGACCAACGCTTTGGTTGATCTGCTACAGGGTCTCTTGTGTGACCTAGAGGAAATAATTTAGGGTGGATTTAATTCACCTCATCTCCTGTATGTCCTATGTTTTGTGTTTCTTTATGGTGGGCCTCAAGCCTTCAATGTATCTAGCCAACAATACTGGTGGGGTCCAGGAAGGATGGAATTGACTCTCAATCCAGACCTTTCCTTGTGACTCTCTCCTTTATGTGTTATTTGAGGCTAATAGCACAGCTGTTCAAAAGCTGTGTTGCAAGGTTACAAGCATTAAATTTTGAGATACTTAGGATGATGTAGGACATGTAAATGCTAAAGAGATCTTTCCTTATACCTGAAAATAACGTCTGTATCAGGTCAATGAGCAGGGAATTTATGATAAACTGCAGGCATCTCATCTCATCTCACATGGAAAGGATTCGAGAAATTATTTTCTTTCTCAGCCAAAAGTGATATGCAATGTCCTGATCTGAACTAGGCTGGAACCTTAGCAGCTGTGCAGGCAATCCTGGGCCACGTGATCTGGAGCAGCAGGCTACACTGGTGTGAGTGGTGTAAGTGGTATAGTAGAGGTGTGAGTCAGGGGCCCCGGCAGCCTCCTTATCTTCCTCCCCTTTGGCAAGTCTGCTCCAGATCTCCTTTCAGCATCCTGAGAGCGTGAAACCACCATGCCCTGCCCTATCCTGCTCTTCTCCATCCTATTTCAGATCACAGTAAGTCCATTTGGGGGAGATTTTAAGTAAGGATAATCTGTTTCAGTTATAAATAAAACAATGTATGTGCACATATATATTAACAAAAAAAATTACTTTTTTTTGAAGTTCTAGTTCAAATAGAAAATATTTTGAGACCTCTCAAAAATCATCCATTCCCAGTTAAAGCTAAGAATTGTGGCATTGAGAGGGCTAACATCACACTGTGGGATTTTTTAATTATTACATGTTTTATTTCTGCAACCATCAAGAAGGGAAAGGTTCCTTTTGCTGAATTGGCTTCAGAGACACATAGACTCAGAAAGAAAATGAGAAAATGGCTTCAGTTTTCACCGCCTTAGCTCCCAAGGGAAAGAAGAGAAAAAAATTATTTTTATAAGGGTGGTGGCTTTTTTTCCACTTTTCATTTTTTCCCCAGAAATGGTATCATGCTCTCATTTGCCATGTTTAGATCACTCTCAGATGAAACACTGATCATGGAATATCATTGAAATATTCATGGACCAAAAATTCCCTTTCCTCAAGCCAGCACAGCCACATTTATGTCTTTCAAGGATGTCTGCATAGATTCATTATTAAAACATCCCTCCTAGCTTCCTTGCAGCACTACCAGAGGAAATTAATTGAAACAACAGGAGCCAAGCCCCAGTTTGGAGAAAAACAACCCTGATCTACATCGCTTAGGGCTGCTTCATGGATCCTGAGAGTGATGAGTGCCACCTGCACACACAGAAGACACAAGTAGTCCAGCTCATCGCTTTCAAAATGAAGAGCTCAGCACTGCATTAGTGGGCATCTTGATGTCTTGTACAGTAGAGCCCATTCCCTGAAGATCCAGCACTGCTAACCAAGAAAAGCAAGAAGGTCCATTTCCAAAACCAAGCCTATAGTCCATGTCTCAGTGACCAGAGCTCATGCTGACACTTTATTTCCAAATTAATATAGTCTTCTCAGTGTTAGAAATCTCATCATCTCCTGGCTCTGCTCTGGATACCGTAACACCTTTGCCATATTCCTGTTCTAGTGCAACCTAGGTACTGTTGGACATTTTAGCTACTAACCTAGTAAGACCAAAGCAAAAGAATTGCCAGTATTTCTACAGTCTCTGAAGTTGCTGCCATTTTCCAACCTAGAAGGAGTTTCCCGTCAGGAGAGTTGTAGCTGTACTCAGAGTGGTTGTGCTAGACTTCAGTTCTGCTAGAAAACATAATAGATTTTCTGAACTTAATGCAGAAGGAACCAATACAGTTGGCAACATGGTAGCTCAGAGGATTCAGTGGCCAGGTGTGTCAGATATCCTCGGATTTCACCAAGCAGCAAATCTGGATGGAAAAAGAAGACATGCCAACGAAACCCAAACAGACAATAGCCCAACTGGAAACTGCTCCTGCTCAGGCAGTCTTGCATTTAGGCGCAGAGAGCCCTTGTACAGCAGTGTGCATCCTTTGTTACTAATTGCTTTAAGGCAGAAGAAAGTCTTCTCCACTCAGCAACCTGGCAGCTTGCAGGTACCTTTGTACAGTAACGATCCTGTTCCTCTTGGAGGTTGAATCACCTGCTGATGCGAAGCCAGCAATGGGCAGCCTCATGCAATGCTCTCTGAGTGCATGATTACAGACCCAGCCCAGCGGCTGTCATTTTCTTGCTCAGGCTTAATGGCTCCTTTCGGAGCTGTTATGGACCATGATTTAAATGTGTGTAAGGAGGAGTTTTCAAAGCTTGTATTATTCACTCAGTGCTGCCTCAGAAAAGGCCAGCAACCACAGCCCTGGCATTAGCAGGGCACATTCTGCTCTCCACTTCCATATATTATAAATCCTGACATTAAGCCTATGGGCTTGTCAGTTGTCTCATAATGAGGTATTAGCTGTGTTACAGAAAACCCTTCTCAGGGCTCTGTTTCAGCTACCAGGGCTCAATTCGAGCCTTGTACTTATAAATACATAACTTAACTCTGGTTATAAAACAACAATGTTCACAGTCTCCTTGGACAACTCCCAGGAGGAAGTATCAGTGGAGCTGTCATCCCTGGTTCTGTTGGTACGTTGGGAATATGGCAGAAATTCTTATTTTGACCCCTTTGACTTTATCCTCTTACAGAGTGATGCTCTTGGCACTTATAAAAGACACTGAGGTGCCCTTCTCCCTTCGCTCAGGTGTTTCTTTTACCTAGATGGAGAGTGATTCCTGGGAGACTCGTGCAGCTAAGAGGGTGACATTAGAGCTTCTCTAAGCTCTGAACCATCTGCAGCATTTCAGCAAGGGCACTAAAAATTGTACTGTGAATCACAGTACACAGTCTCGGCTTGATCTCAGGTTCCGATCTGCCCTTGGAGCAAGTTTGGCAGGAGTATCTGTAGAAGAGAATAGGCTTAAATGGCCACAAGCCCATTTTTAGTACGTTTGTGCTCAGGAGAATCAGCCAGACTTCAAACAGGACTATAATTGCATATTTGTGCTCACATTGTTCCCATGTCATTTTGAAATCTACCCAAGAGCTGCTCTGGAAAAGCAGACAAACCTTCCAAAATTATGCAAATCTTTCATCTACTCTGCGCTAGCGCTTCTGCTGCAAAACAGAGAAGACGAATAAGGGAGCTTAAGCCTTTCAGTCATTCTGTCCGTTTGGCTGCACCAGTTAGCAATACATCTCAGATGAAATTAAGTTCACTGCCACTTCAGCCACCATGTCTCTAGAAACCACGGTGATTTGTTCAGACATCAGTTAAGGAACTGTGCTCCTTTTTCTGGGATCAGCTGCTTTAATCCAACCTTTTGCAACCAATTTGTGCAGCTTTTCTACACTCTTGATGGACCAAGCCAGAGTCATGCCAGCAGCCGGCTGGAATCTGTCCTCTCTGCAGACCTCTGCCAGCAGAGGAGAACCTGACAAAAGCTCTTCTGTCCCATTATTTAGGCTGACCGTTTTGGGTAGTAAAGGGAAAAATAACTGGACTTCCAGGAGGAAAGCCATTCTGAGGGTGGTTGGCTGTTCTCTGTCTGGAGATGATGCTGTGCTGCCAGGCAAGCTGGCCTCACTCCCTTCTGCCTCAGCTTTAATGCTGCCAAGAGATTCCCCAGTACAATCTCAATTACCAAACAGCGAGAAGAAAGAAAATCAGGGATGGGGTTTCAGTTCTAAGTCAAATTTACAGTGCTGTCTAATAAAGAAGAAAAACCCTTCAACATCCTTTGACATCAAAACCTAAGTGCTTTCAGCTGGGATCATGGAGAGTGAAAATATGGAAACCTGCAATGCCAATTTTTCTTAGTCACTCCTTTGATTACAGCTGCACTTTCATGTTCTCCCCTGGGATACACCATTCAGTGAGACTTGGGCACAGTGTAGGAAACACAAGGACATTGGAGGAACAGTAGCCACAATGACATCATCCTTTCTGTCCAAGTACAAAAATGGATGAAAACGAGGAAGGGGTACTTAGCTGGGGTCATTTCCCCAGGGCAGTGTCAGAGGGAATTTGGCATCCTGCCCTCCTAGTTCTTGGGGCCACACTTAAACTAACCACAGGGAGCTGAAGTATCTACTAAGTAATCTAAATGGCCTTTGTGATAAAATTTAAATGAATTGTGTCTGGTAACTATCCTTCTCCTCTCTGCAGGGCGATGCCAATAGGTCAGACACAGATGAGGACAAGACCTCTGCCAATTTCGAAGATGATTTTGAGAAGCTAAAAGACCTCCGAGCAACAGGTAGGGGTTCGTCTCTACATTTTCCTGGGAATCTGAAAGCTAGAACTCTACTTCCATGGTCATCTTTTCATAGAAACTTATGGGGGAAAGTGGAAGAATCCATTTTATTTGGCAATAATTTGACACCTATGTTAACAGAGCAGCTGTGCAAAAAGTGCTGGGAAAGCTAAATGAGCATTGAAATTTCCTTTAAACAGATGTTTTTCTAATTTAAACTATACTAGAATATTTAGATACATCTCATCGTTTCTTCCATATCATTACCACAGAATGGTTTGCTGACAGCAGTATTCTCGCACTACTTCTCAGCAGCTTTTCAAATCAATCATCTTCTCATCTGTTCTTTTTGGTTTCTGACACAAATACATTTAGGTGAGGTTTGATTGATGGAAATGTTGCTGTTCATTTGGGTTACAGGAGAGGGCCTGGCAATTGATTGGAGGTAAGACCACAATGTACTAGTGTGCTATATACATGGAATAGTAGGTGACAGCCTTCACTCTGTAGCGTTTGCGACCAGATAGGAGACAGAAAGGGATCATCACATATTTTAACAGAGTGAATAGCATGAAGGTAAACAGGAGCCAGTTTAGTTCCTCTGTACTCTGATTCTTGGCTTGGGCTCTTCTTGGTATTGCTTTAAATGTTTCTAAATCAGGATTCATTTCAGCTAAGGAAATTATACTGATTGTGGTAAGCAGATGGAATTCAACTGAGGAAGGGGCAGAAGTAATTTGTTGGGGAAGCTGAGACAGAGCTGGATCACAGCAAGGTGATGGAGTTGCTCAGTTGCACAATAAGCAACAAATTCTCAACACCAAGTGCAATCAAATGAATGTCCATTGCAAATAGTTGGCAAGAAACCCACAGCACCAACTGGGAACCAGCTTTGCACCAGCTATTTCCTGCACAGCTTCAAATAATAAGAGAGTTCTAGGGAAAAGAAATACTGTTACCTTTTCTCAGGTAATACAGGAATAGAAAACAGGGCTGAACTTGCCATCAGTCAAAGTCCATGAATAATTGTGTGTCTCCATAAGCCTCTTAGGTGCCAACCGGTGACTAAACACCATAAGGACATTAACAATTCTATTACAGTGCCGTTGGTCTGTAAACAGATACACTGGCAAGAGGAATGTGTATTGCAGATTAGCAAATGTTGAGCTGGATCTTCCACTCCTCAAAGTGAATGGCAGTCTTCCCATGGACTTCAGTGGTGCAGAACAGGTATTTGTGCACAAGCCAGCAACTAAACAGATGATACAAGAGAAGCACACTGCATTACAAAAGCAGCCAGTGGAAGAAAAATAGCTGGGGTAATGCACTCGCTTGGATTTCTCACTGCAGACTTGTACTTCTTTCCTGCTGGTCACAGATGCTCCCATCCTTCCCCCTCTTCAGGACTGATTCTGTAGTTATTAAACCAGAACCCATTAAGGCCAGTAGTTCAGGAGCTAGTTCAACTTCAATTTTGTGTTTGAAATTGGGCTTTTGGTTTTGAGTATTACAGCACTCCATAGGGCTGAAGGTGTTAGGCATCAGTGTGAAGATGTTTTTTGCAGTCTGTACTTCCCATACAGCTAAAATAAATGCCTTCTGCAATCACCCAGAGATGTGCAATTAGATTGCTCTGTTATGGGAGGTTTACTCTTCTAGATGGGTAGATGTGTAAATGCAGCTTCCATTTCCTGTACCCTGAACAGATGTCTAAAGACAATGACTAATGTTTGCTTAGCGCCTTCCCCATGAAGGAACTTAGAGTACATCAGAACTGCATCAAAATCTCTGTGCAAGACCGTATGACAGGGAGAAGAAATTAACTTCCTAAGGTAAATTTAGCCAGTTCTCAGTGGCCTTTCCCTGGAAACTGTCTCAGTCCCCCAAAACTGGTAACTCCATTCTCTGAATCCCAAGAAACAGTGAATAAAAGAAGATTTTCTTTGGAGTGCAATAAGTTCCAAGTCCAGGCAGGGCTGAAGGCCTCTTAAAAGGTTGTGACGTTTGCCATGTGCCTTTCAACGTGGTGCGGGTGATCTTGTTGCTCACAACATTTCATCTTCATTTGGCAGAGTTCCTAGAAGACCCAAGGAGCAATGTCCATTTTGGAGAGTGATTTCTATAGCTGTAACTGAGCATTCAGCTCGTATTTTCTCTCCCCTTCTCTCCAGAGATGAAGATGTACTCACTTGCCGTCACCCCAAATGGACACCTGGAGGGCAGGGGAAGCATGCCACCTCCCATAATCATGCGCACTGCTGCCACACCAATGCCCACACCAAAGTGTTCCCCACACATGGATTCAGTGCACACTTTTGTGGACTCGAGGAGAGGGAGTAATGCTTCGCTAGACCCCCTGAGCTATGATCAGAAGTCTTTGGTAGGTTCCTATTGCTAACAACTCTCTCTTGGGTGCCTTGGGTGATATATATGTGTGTGTGCACATGTGTGTGAGCGCATGCATTGCTGGAAAGTAAAAAGGAGAGTGATAGAGGTGAGAAATATGTGAAAAGTAAGAAGGAGAACAGAGTAAAGAGAGAGATATATGAATGGGTGTGCTATGCTGAGACAGAACAGTGGCAACAGTCAAGGCCAGTGAATATATGAAGAGGAGAGACAGGAGTGTGTTTTCCTGGCTGGTATCTGATTGGAAGTCCATGCCAAGCCATCTCACTGGAGAGATGCAAGCTGAGATAAATCATAAGTTCATGCAATTATTCCAGCAAAACCCTCTGAGGAGGAGCAGACATCTTTTCCCAGCCACACTGGCCATTTTTTGGTATCTTGGAGAAGCTTTCAAGTGTTTCTGTGAGGATGAGGCCTGTTTCCCCCCATAATGTTTTAGAGTTGTATCTTGAATTCCCCTTGTGTCATGGGAAATTAAGCATTTGTCCTTGCCAACACAGCAGCTGAGCTCCAGTTACAGTTATAGTAGCCCCATTGGTGGGGAAACAAAGGAAAGGAGGTATGACTTGATGGATTGCCACCAGGCACAGCTCATGGAGCAGAGATCTGGCTGGAGCTGACTGCTTTGGCAACTGGTTGCATTTTGCCTGCAATAAGGGAGCGGGAGGGAAGCTCTGTGAAAACAGGGAGAGCAGAGTTAATAGACAAAGTGGATTTCTGCTGCTGCTTATCTATCCCATTCCTCTGCTCTGTAACTGCAATATCATGTTCAAATCAAGGCAGCAGACCGTGAAGGCACTTCACACAGACACAGAGCCACTATCCCCTTTGGTAAGCTGCTTAGTCAAGGTAATGCTTTTGAAAAGAAAATAGAGATGACTGTTGTTTGCCTTGGGGTTTCATGGGATTGTGAGTTGCTGGAGAGCATTGTTCATCATTTGAATCCTTTCTCTGAGAGCACGTCAGTGCCACCAGCCAAAGGAAGATGAAGCAGTCAGAGGAGAGCTGGCCAACATGAGAAGGTGAAGGAGGAAGGTGGTTTACCTCATTTTGTGCTGGGAGGAAGCCATGGAGGGAAGAGGAGTTTTCCTTCTAGCTTTTCTGCTCTGACCTTAAGTGCCCTCACCCTGGCAACTACCTACCAGCCAAAGTGCACTGACACCCTGATCACTGCCAGAAATTTACTGTAAGAGAAACATTCATTCCACTTCCTTATGCAGCAAATTGAAGAGAAAATAATGCAAAAAGGGGCACGATTTCCAATAGGCACTTACTTGGGTGACTCAGATGCCAGAGCCCCTCTGGAATCCAGGGAAGTTGTGAGCTGAAGCAGCTTGAACATGAGGAAAGAAAATGACACTTCAGCAGTAGTATCTTTGGGTTCAAGTTTTACGCACAGTTAATGTTGCCAGGACAGTAGGAAGTCATGCAGCACAGAGGATTGGTAGCTGTGCTGCAGGTGTAGTTCAAAGATTATCTTCCATGTGGGCTTAGCTGGGTACTTGGCTCCCCTCTAAAGGCATTGGCATAATGAAACAGGAGCAGTGGGGAAAGCTGGAAGGGGAAGACATGACTTGCAACAAGAAGGGTCTTCTAGCCTGGACAAAATGCCGTATCTTTTGGCTTCTCCTGCAAACAAATCCTCAAATATCTTTCTCCTCTCTCAGTCCAGCCTCCGCAGTTCCCCTTGTGCCAACTGGGGCACCAGTAGCAACTGGGGAAGCCGACGCTCAAGCTGGAATAGCCTGGGAAGAGCCCCGAGCCTCAAGAAGAAGAACCAGTCAGGAGAAAGAGAGTCCTTGCTCTCTGGGGAGGGGAAAGGCAGCACAGACGATGACTCTGATGACGCCAAGTCCAGCACAGTCAGCAGGCCCTCGTTGCACCGCCGGGCAGAGTCCCTGGACTGCCGCAGCTCCCTGGACCTACCTGAGCTGCTCCAGTTGCCCACCATGCGCCACTCACTCAGTATCAGCCCCATGGCTGTTCTGCCTGCCGAGTACCAGGACTGCAATGGCAAGATGGTTCATGTCCCCAGCGAGTTCTTCCTGCGTGTCGACGGCCACAAGGAGGATGCCATGGACTATGAGGATGACATGGAGGATGTGAGTTGAGGGGGAAATTGGGCACTCATCCCTTAGGAGGCTTTTCCACTCCAAGAAGGCTGATTAAAAATCAGGCTTTGAAATATGTTACTGCGTAATGGCTGATGTCGACAAAATTAATTCAGGCCCAAGGGATGGGCAGCCACTTCCCAAAAGGGTTTTATTAACTAATAGGTTGGGCAGTTATATTGCAGTGGTCTCTAACAAGGTAAAACTGCAAGGTGTTGTGCATGCATTTCCCTAGTTTTTGGATTGGTTAAGATTGTCTCCCTGGCCCAGGATGCCTCCAAAAATGAGCTGTAGACACAACAGCTGGCTAATGTCTTTGCTCACAAGAGCTGTTTGGCATCTTGAAGGCTTGAAAGCCTGAAAAGAATGTTCTCTATTTAACTTTTTGGTTGTTTGAAGCCTTTTTGGTTTTGACACAACTTTGGATCTCAAGTTATACCTGCCTAGAAAGTCTTGCAGCCTCTTTCTTCCACCAGTTTCCTCCCTATTTTGTGACAGTGCCTGCCACATCTCTGTCCCAAAAGCTTTGAGTCCATACACACGCTATGAAATGCCATATACTGCCCTCTTTCACAAAAGGACTATGAAAGTTGAAGAGGCAGGAAAATAAAAGAGGAAGAAAAGGTGTTTCTTCTTTTCTATGCAGAGTTACTGCTACCGAATTCGTAAAGTCCTGGAGCCTTACAAACCACAGTGGTGCAAGAGTCATGAAGACTGGTCTCTCTACTTGTTTTCCCCGCAGAATCGGTAAGAAATCCCAGTGAAATGCCAGACCACCATATTTCTGTCATAATGGAATTCTACATTTCTAGGTAGCCTTCCCTTGAGAAAAATCTCTCTCTGATGCAGAAGCACTGAGAGTTTTAGAAATCCAATTGCTGTTTTCTAGGTAACTTTTCCTGTTAGATGTGGTCAGAATTGTTGCATGGTTCACTCCATGCCTGCCTGGGAAAAAGGATGGTTTAGCCAGCATTAGTAACAGCTGTTATTACATCTTGTTTACTGCATTGATAATAATGGCTGAAGCTGGTGGAGAGACTTGCTCACCACCTGGGTTGATGCTGGTGGCACAGCTGCTGAAGACTTTTGAGGACATGACATTCAATTGGGAGTCACTTGTTGACCCAGACATCTGAGGGATGTTTTTCTCCCCACCATTTCTTCAGGTTCCGAGTGATGTGCCAGAAGGTCATTGCCCACAAAATGTTTGATCATGTGGTGCTGGTCTTCATATTTCTCAACTGCATCACTATAGCACTGGAGCGACCGGATATAGACCCACACAGCACGGTGAGTACCCAAGTCATTTTCTTCCCTGATGCACTATCCAGATCTTAGTCTTGTCAGGGAAAACCCTGAAAGATTAAACCGTTTTTTATTTTCTAATGTCTTTAAGTAACTTGCCTTTTTTTGTTGTTCTATGTTTTACAGGAAAGGATATTCCTGAGTGTTTCTAATTACATCTTCACTGCAATCTTTGTGGCTGAAATGATGGTTAAGGTAATTACATCTTCATCCCATGGCCTGGCAAAGACCAGAACATGACATATTTATGATGTGGGTGAAGATTTAAACGTCTCTTCTCCTGGCTATAGGTGGTAGCTCTTGGCTTTTTCTCTGGGGAGAACACCTATCTGCAGAGCAGCTGGAATGTCCTGGATGGAGTCCTGGTCTTTGTATCTATCATTGACATTATTGTGTCCATGGCATCAGCAGGCGGAGCTAAGATCCTAGGTGTCCTTCGTGTTTTGAGGCTTCTGCGGACCTTGAGACCTCTCCGGTACGTTCACTGATAGGGTGGCTGAGTTTGCTTTGTGTTGACAGATCAAGGAGTTTGAAAAATTGTACATGATCCATCAAGGTCTTGCTTAATAACACAAAAAGCTGAAACGCAGTATGGGTAGAATCATCTTTGGGATGCTCTTATCTAGTGAAACTGTTTGAAAACAGTGAAATTAGTTATAATTCATCTTCGCCAACACGGAAAGAGCGGATGGAGTTTGGAGTGAGAGGTGTTATCGTACTCAGGCAGTCAGTGCAATGAATGCCTCCTCCACACTACATTTTTATCACCATTTTACAAATCAGTCTGGCTCCTTGTTAAACTGCACCACCTCATAGTCATTCCCAAGCAAAGAGGTCGCGTTGGCTGGGAGAGAATTTACAATTGAACAGGTGCTGAGAATAATTTGATAAGCTCCAGCATCTCTAGCTGCTCTCCCGTGCCTGCATATCTAACATTACTGCAAAACAATTTAGCTCTCAGCTAGGCAAAGGAAGGAGAGACACTTTCAGTATTTGAGAAAAGGAATAAAGAGAATTTGTATTTTGTTTACGATTGTGCAATAACAAAGAGTGTTAATGCTTGTGGGATTTTTATCAGCTCACGCCTCCTGTTCTATTTCCATCCTGCTTGGCAAGAAACACAAGCCTTTTTTCATGAAATTTCAGGGGAAATAAGATAGGCACCTCCAGAGACGTGTAGGCTTTCTGATGAAAAGCTGCTTGCTTATGAGAGTAATAGAAAGAGGCAATCTTGTTTAGGCCCATGACCAGAAGAACAACAGCTATTTGTCTGCTGCTCTGTTATTTCCTTAGTGACAAGTAACTTTGTGTTTCTGTCTTCTCTCTTGCTCCATGTTCTGTTGTGCTGGTGGGATCAGGGTCCCTTGCAGTGCCAGCTCACCAGGAGCCACTCTGTGTCATCCCGAACGAGCCTTGGCCTGGCAGCACTTTGGGGCACTCTCTAACATAGATATCTCGGAACAGAAATCAGGGCATAAGTGATTCATAAGTACATGTAAAGAGAAAAAAGGGAATTGGTCTTGGAGAATAACTAGGCCAGATCCTATTAATAGAGAGGAATTCATCACCTCTTACGACGGCTTCATTTATCACAGCCTCTTCTAGGATTACTCCAGGGACCATTCCTAACACTTTGTAGGTGCAGTTCAGACTGACACATTATTTGCTGCTGAACAAGACCCTATTGAAATGCTTTGTCCCTGCAGCATACAACTGCTCTTTTTTCTGTGTTTGGCAGGTATGAAAGCATCATTAGCCATACAAGCTCAAGCTACCTGCAAGGACTCATACCCTCTCCCCTCTTAAAAAAGCTTTGATGTTCTTCAGTTAAAACACCCACCTTCCCAGAAAAGCTTGCTTGGGCTAGTTACACTTACTTTTGCAAACACATTTTTCAGACACCCATGGGAGAACCATTCTCCAGGCACTTATACAGGAAAGGAAAACAATTCTTCTCTATAATACCCAAAAAAGCTGCTTCAGGCTGTGCTTAGAGCATGCCTGGCCTCTCCTGGCCTCACAGCAAGCAAGCAATCGAGCAAGCTGCTCTTTAATGGGATGACCCTTTGGCTGTGGAGCTGTTGATCCCAAGTTCCTGTTGGCTAAGAGTCAGTTCAGGAACTAATTAGGAAATAAATTGTAATTACTTTGTTTAAAAAGTTGTCATGGGGCCCAGGGCAGGTGAGCACTTATGCCTGTAGAAAGAGTACAAGACACGCTCTCTAATATCACTGTGAAGCTGTTTACACATGTTAGGAAGCAGGTTCCTGCCTGGGGTGTGCCCCTCTGCTTGGACCAGAGAGACATCAGAGGGGATCAGCTCTCTGCACTGAGGTACACATAGAATATCACATAGTTTGGGATATTCTGCCCGAAGAGAATATTCCCTCCTCACTGTTACTTGTAAACGATTGCCCAACACCCTGCTGGTGGGGTGTCTTACACTTTTTTAATGCCATCTAATGTGACTGTGAATGTTCTGCTTGTCCAAAGAAGTCACTAATCATCTCTGAATGCTGCCTGCAGGTAGAGGAGAATTGTGTTAGCATTACTGTAGCCCAAGCAGAGGAAGAAAAGCAACCATATAATAACAGCGCATACATAAAAATTAAAAGCTTTGGTTTTTTGCTATTTTTTCCAGAGTCATCAGCAGAGCCCCAGGTCTGAAGCTGGTGGTAGAAACCTTGATCTCCTCCTTGAGGCCTATTGGGAATATTGTTCTCATCTGCTGTGCTTTCTTCATTATCTTTGGGATTTTAGGGGTCCAGGTAGAGTATTTCCCTCACCACAGCCACCTGTAAGTGACCGTCGCAAAAGCGAAGCTGTTTTTCTCACCACCTGGGGTTAAGGTGGAAGCAATGAGCTTAAATCTCTCCAAAGGAAGATTTCAGTTAAGTGTTAGGAAAGATGAGCCAGGCTCCAGAAGAAATGTTCCAGGGTGGGTTGGCATCATTGGAAGGTTCTCAGGATTAGGAGAGTAGACCTCCATGATGAACAAGAACACAGCACCTTCTACGCCTGTCTGAGGGTAGGGGAAGGAAAAGACAAATTCCTAACATCCCTCCCAGCTCTGTGTGCTAGGAAGTATATAGTATCCCTTCCTCAGAGGGGACATTGTATCTGAGGTATCTGAGCTGCAAGGGAAGGAAAGGAACTTGAACTTGGCAAACAACTCTGCTAGGGGAAAGAAAGAAAAATCAGGGAACAGGCTTTTGAACACTGCTTCTTTTTGTTTGTTTTTTTTTTATTTTTTTGTTGCTTCTCAAATACAGCTTTTTAAAGGCAAGTTCTACTACTGTGATGGTCCTGATGTAAAAAATATCACTACGAAGACTGACTGTGCTAATGCACGCTACAAATGGGTTCGGCGGAAGTACAACTTTGACAATTTGGGTCAGGTAAAGTCCTCAGTGCGGGGATTTTCTGTACCGGTTTCTAATGGATAAGCACTTGAAATGTATTCCTTGAAGAGTGTGTGGAACCTCCATCATAGGAAGTTTCCAAGAACGACATAGGCATTCATCTATCTGAAGTAACCCTAGCTGGGTAAAAATGGATCATGTCCCCTCTTGATCTCTTGCAGCCAGACTTCCTAGGGTTATACAATTTCTTGTTTTTAGGAGAGTGTTTTCTTAAAGCCTTTGTGTTTGCATGCAGTCCCTCAGGTATGGACCTCAACTGTCTCTTTTAGTCTTGGCTTCTAGCTGTTATGTTTGCAAATTAAAGAAATAAGGTGCTTTGTACTGGCTGAAAAGCAAGACACCCTATAGTAGGAGCTGGGATATATTATTGCTCTTTAAAACCCCATGGCATTGGGCCAACCTGATATAGTGATTTTTAATCATGCTTTGGTGACCAGAAAGTCTGATGTGTCTGAGCAAAGGTCAACCTATACGTGAGGGAAAAGGAGCATTAATGGTCATAGTTTGCTCGCTTTTAAGCCACATATGGAAATAGGTAAAAGCAAGCTACAATATGTTGCCTTTCTCTACCATCTCCAGGCCAGATGATGCGTTAGGAGCTGTGTTTTGCTGAGTATTATCTGTTGTTAGTTTCTTTCTGGGGACTAAAATACACGACCAATCTTTCCTGTTTGTTTGTTTTCTTATAGGCCCTCATGTCCTTATTTGTCCTCTCCTCCAAAGATGGCTGGGTGAACATCATGTACGATGGTTTGGATGCCGTGGGTATTGACCAACAGGTAAATGCACTGTTGTGTCCAGATGTGGTGTTCTCAGAAGTCTCACGCCTGGGTGACTGGTGTTTTTGGAAGTCTCAGGAAGGAGCAGAGCTATAAGACCTTCTTGAGGTCCTGACTGCCCTTTGGGCTGCCATCCTCCACTGAGTAGCTTTTACAGTGGCTGCACCCCATGTAGTACACAAACAAGCTCTGGTGGGGTTTTTAATTAGAATGATGGTATTTGAGGAGGGCCACATATGCCATTGTGCTGCAGCTTCATGGAAGGCATAATGAATAAGAGCAAATTTGCACAAGATGGGAAACAACCAAGAATGTTGTGAAAAAGATGACTTAAATTAATTTTGTGTGTTATGTGGCATTTGCAAAGGAAAGTCAGGAGTCTTAGATGAGTGTTACCTCATCGTAGCTACAGTGACACTTTGTACTTAATTTTCCCCTGCTTCTGAAGATCTCATAACAACTGAGAAACATTAACCATAAGCCCACATTTCAAAGAAAAATACACTGGAGCCTGTCTTTAACTAAAATGGTCTTGCAGGTGGGATGATGCATATCCACTGAGATTTAACTTAAGCTGTGTAAAATAAATGCCAAAATAATTAAATCTTGTAAGCCAATTTGTAGAGGCTAGGGCATGTTTTACAATGAAAGCAAAATTCTAGTCAGTGAGAAAGTGAATGAGAGGAAACTCTTTGGGGAAAAATCTCCTAACTCCTCCTAGCTCTCTTCTCCTCCCCACAAAAGTGTGCTGTGCTGTCTTGTTGCTACAGAGTGACCAATATTCTGACTTACACACATCTTGTCTATGCCATTTCTCTCTTGTTTTTTAATTTCCCACCTCACCAGCCCATCCAGAACCATAACCCTTGGATGCTTCTCTACTTCATCTCCTTCCTGCTCATCGTGAGCTTCTTTGTGCTCAACATGTTTGTGGGGGTGGTGGTGGAGAACTTTCACAAGTGCCGACAGCACCAGGAGGCGGAGGAGGCCCGGCGTCGGGAGGAGAAGCGGCTGAGACGCTTGGAGAAAAAGCGCAGGAGTAAGGAGATATACCTGTCTGGTCGGTAGACTGCATTACAAACCAAAATCTTTCTGAGCCCTGCCTGCTCCCAAAGCAAGACTTTCATTTTTCTTTGGTTTTGTTTCCATGGGATTCAAGAGGCTGGTTTGCTTCATTACCTCTTTGGCGGTACCTTAAGTCTTGGGTTGCCAACACCGTGGAGTTGTCTTCTACAAGCCCAATGTAAAGCATTACCTGTTTACTTGGCTGGGGAGAAAGTCCTCCTTCTCCAAGCAGAGCCCTCTGTCACACTCTGCAAGGCAAAGGTTGTCCCAAGCACTGAGTGGGATCTTGCGGTGTGACTGAGGGATGCAGTGAGTGAACAGATGCAATGCTTCTTGTGTGCATGAAGGCCAGTCCCAAGGGAAGCCCAGTGGCTTAATGTGCCGCTTGCATCTGATGATGGTGGTGGTATGATTTATTAATTCTTTTCTTAGACAAAAAATTTGCGATGCTTTTTAGAGTCCTAGCGCATGGCCCCGCATGCCACAACCATGCTGCATGAGGGCATGAACAAAGCAACAGCCCTGGGGAGAGGAATGCAGCCCCAAGATGGGGCTGTCCAGAAAATTCTCTGGAAGATGTCCATTACAAGAGATGCTTACCCCATCGCAGGCTGGGGGAGCCCTTCACTGCTGAGCAATGTGCTGGGACAAGCTTTGTCCTTGCTAACAGTCTACGTGGAAATACTGACCAGATGCAGGGCCATTAGGGTGCTAAGAAGGCCTTTAGCTAAAATCTGCTTCTTAGTCGATCTAGTAGGGACCATCAAACCAGACCAGAAAAACACCTGAGCTAGCCGCAAACAGATATTAAATCTCTTCAGAGATTTAGCAGAGTTCAAATGCAACTTCATTTCCCTTTTCCCATTTTAGTTTTTGAGTCTGAGGTTCCAGCTAGGATTAGAAGTGGAAATCCTGGAGGCAGCAATAAGAGAAATCAACCTCGTGCTCTCAGTACCGCTTGTGCAGTATTTCTACCCCAAGAAGACATTCAGATAAACTCAAAGTTCATATGAAAATGAAAAAAGAAAAGCTTATTTACAAAGAACATTAAGCATCCTTAGAGAAAATAGACTGGGGCACAGGTAAGGAGGGATAGCTTAACCACATCCAGTTGCTGTTCATGATTAGTAAGCAAATCTTAATACAAGCCTGTCTGTGACTCACTTCTTAGACACTGAAAAGAGCCAGTCCTGGACAAAGTGATGGACACTGTTGCATATTGCCCCTCATTATCCAGCTATGGTGAAGGATAGAGTCAAGGAGATATTTCAGACCACAGACGCAGGCATTGCACAGATGTGGGTTGTAACTTTTCACTGAAAGCATGCAGGGAGGAGGACAGCTTTCTGGAAGGTGATCAAGTCCAATACAGCAACTGAAAGGCTAAACATTTGGCCATGTAGTAGGCTTTCAGGAGGTTACCTCGGATCACCTGGCTCTGAGGTCTCCTACCTGCCTCTGTTCAGCATGGACAGTGTGGCATCCAAATTTGAGTTGTTAACAATGTGAAATCAAATATCTGATGTACATTTTGGCATATTGCTATTTACATTTTAATGGATTATTTTTAATCCAAATGGGAGCAGTGTTCAGCTCCTGGGTAATTCAGAAGATGATGGATTTGGTGAAAAAATGTGGCAGACTCAGAAAGATGCGAGATGTGGTTGGTGCCGTGTGTGGCAGAATCTTGGGAGGGGGGAGTGTCTGTGTGCACTTGCAGGCGTGAGATGCTGCATGGTGATGGCCAGCTTGCCACGTGCCCCAGCGCTGTGTTTCACCCCTACAGAGGAGCCATAGGGCAGGGTGGGCACAAGAGACCAGTGATTCTGCAGAAGAGCGAGGAGCCTACTTTGGAAAGCGTATCAGAGCCCTGCTTTTACTTCAGTCTGTCTCCTGTCTGTAATGTCCTCTGTGTGTAGCCACCCTGAGTGTTTCTGTGTATTGACGTCTTTGGGCATCTGTAAGTACCTACACACACAGAAAGACACCACTGAGCTGCAGTAGCCTTGGGCTCAGGCTTGGAAATGAGTTAAGCCTGTTTATCAGTGCCTGGATGGTCCCATTAGAGCAGGTCCTGGGTACAAATCCCAGGCTCCACAGGCTGGGTCTGGGATTTGGACCCTGTGTGCAGAGCTGTGAGCCTGGCAGAGGGATTGCTCCATGGGGGACACAGCCCTGCAGCAGGACGTGGCTCCTTCATTAGCCACCATGTGAGTGGGATGGGAAATCATCATGTGTCTGTTTTGGGGGTACTTTCAGGTCTTTCAGGAGCCTGGCGGGAAGGTACCTCACAGCTCACATTCCTGCCGTTAGACAGCACCTCAGATCTTTCCAAAAAGTTTCTGAGGGCCACTTGAATGAAGGGATTGGACAGGGATTTGGCATGTCTCTTGTCAGCATGCCTTGAGTCCCTCTGCTCCTGTGACAAGCATCACTCTTGAGGTGCTGGCAGCAGAGCTCATGGACCCAATATGTCATGAGAAAAGAGGGCTCACGTGAGAAAAGAGGGCAGGGGTTGAATATGCCACAGAAATGCATTTGATATGTCTTTAAAGACAGAACTGCACCACATGCTTTTTCATGCGAAGGTAAAAATTCAAGATAAACTAGAATATTTTCCTGAAACAGTCACTACCTCCATCCACTATATCTACTAGGTAAATAAGTGTAGTGTAATTCAATAATCCTGCTGCTCCTAACCTTTTAATGAGTTTCTCGGAAGACACAGACCAAACCCAGCCTCCTCAGATTAAGGTTTTTGATTAAAACCACATGGATCGGTTTGATCTCCTCCGTCTTCAGGATACGGGGCCAAATCCAGCCCGCCGTTATCTGCTGTGAAGGCAGCAGCCGCTGACCCGCTGAGCAGAGCACGATGTCAGGTCAAACACAGGCAGTACCCTGGGCTTCAAAGGCTGTGAGCTGGGTCTGGGTGACACTGTGTGCCAAAAGCAGTGTAGGCAACACTGGAAAGGCTGGAAATGCCTAACACATCCCAAAGGAGTCCCTAGCTGGGGAGCAAAGATGCCTTTCAGTAGTGTCACCAAGTCACCACTCCCTGGGAAGACCCCAAAAACTAAGAAAAGCCAAATGCTTTTTCCTGATTTCCACTCTGTACGAGAGGAGCTGGGGCTCAGCTGTGTTTCTCTGAGGCATTTCCCAACACAGAGCTGGGTGTCTGGGCATTGTAGAAGGAAGAGGCCAGTTTTGTTTTAAGACCCAGCAGAGATGCCTTATAAGTGCTGCCTGTAAGCCTGGCTCTCTAGGGGTGGGCAATGGTGGGCAGCACACAGTGGTATTTAGGTTAGTCCATCCTCTCAATGCCAGAACCACCTCTGTATCCAGCAGAAACATTTGAGCCTTAAGTAAAATTTTGGGCACTGCATATCTGAGTGTTTAGTATTTCCAGCTAGGGAATTATCAAACTATCTTGCTTATTTTTCCAGGCAGCTGCAGGTATAGAGCTACTCTGTGCCAAGCATGCATATAAACCCATTAGGGCTTTCTAATGTTTCATGCAGAGGAGAATAATGAAGGAGCTGTAGATAGCAATTGTAATGCCAACCTAAATGCTTTTAAGGTAGGAGACAGTGCTTCATTAATTTTCATGTCAGCAGAATCACAAGCAAAGAAGTTTAAATACTCTTCAGAGAGGTGAGATTCAAGCATTAGCCAACATCTAGAAGTGGGGGCGAGAAAGGACTGTGTTTTTTCCTTTTGCATATGCTTGATGGTTTCTCCTTTTACTTCTTGCATCTCCACCAATTCAAACTGTCAGCTCAGCTGAAGGGATACTTCTCTGTGTTTGACATAAGTATGCTAATTGGCTGATTGGAGTCCCTTCCCAAAAACCAATTCCCCGGAGAAACCAGGCACAGATTGCGTTTTGCCTACTGTAATTAACGGTGCACTAGATCTCCCTCCAATTTACTGTGCCCACGTCCCCATGGTCCACTGTTCTCCTCATACAGGTTCTCTTGCAGATTCCATGTCTCTGGTTGAGCACGCTGTAGCAGTAGGTGTGCGTGCAGTGAACACTTGCACCCACTTCATTTACACAGCTGCATTGAAGCTGTGTGGCTGATACCTCACTGCTTTCACCCTGCTGCAACCCCTCTGCCTTCACGGGATCACCCCAGCCTAACGCCAACATCGCTGAGAGCAGAAGCTGGCCTGTCCTTCCTGCACACCCCTGCTCATTACCGTTAGCCTCGCATGAGCGGCATCTCCTCTAATGGACATTGCATGGGTTACTGCACTGAGCATGACAGTGTTGTTGCATGTGTTTCAAAGCGTTGTCAACTTTATCCCAGACTGTCCTTGTATGTGTCCACCCAGGAGAAGTTTCTTTTTCGTCTGTTAACCTGGCTTCAGGGTTGTAGTGCATCCTAAATGAACAAGGAATTTCGTACAGCTCCCTCATCCCAGGCCAAGTTAAACCTATCGCAAGTTTTCTGAGGAAAGGCAGAATGTACAGACACAGACCTCTGAGACACTTTCACACAATAAAACAGACCCACCTTTATGGCTGGGTGGTTCCTCTTTATTATTTATATATCCAGCCCGTATAAAGAGAGCGCTGTGTTGCTGACAGGCAGCCTAGAAGCTTTTTTCTGTTCAGCAGCTTTACAGTGAAAAATGTCTTCTTGTGATTATGCTTTAGTATTATGTAAGTAGTTTATAAAATATAATAACCACCTGATCTTTTGCTGAATAATTAAGCAATGGCTGCATTTGGGCTGGTTAGAGAGGAGTTGCAGTCACCTGCAGCCTCTTTGCCTTATGTGCTGCTCACCAGTGTAGTGTATTCACATGATGCCCATCACTGCAAATATTGTTCTGAGATCCATTAATCAACCATTAGTCATTAACAAATAGTCCCTTAATATAAATTTTGACTATTTGGGGTATTCTCAGACTTCCCAACATTCCCAAGAAGGTATTTTAAAATATCTTCTCTACTACTCTGACATACTCTAAAAAAAAGTATGTTGTAATCCTGAATACACATGAAAGCACATTGTACAGACTGAAGTAAACATTATACTGCAATGTTTCTATTATTACTTTTTAGACACGTTGGAAGATTAGCCAAGTTCAGTAGCAAAGACAGCCCTACCAGTCCAAGATGACTGGTAGGACTAAGGCACATGAAAGCAACAGAAAAACGTATTAAAAACAATTGTGCTTGCTTTCATCTTGTTTTTCCACACCCATTAGCAGAAAAAATAACTCTAGGTGACCCTGGTGAGAAGGAAATGTTTTTCAAATGCCTTCACTTTTAACTACCAGAAAAAATAGTAGTTGAAAAAGAACAACAGATTCTGTTTCAAATTTATCCAAATTATTTTAGGATTTTGGACTCTAATCTGGTATCAGTTGCACTACTGAAAAAACCCCAACCCACGTTTCAAGAGTCACTCGATCTGAAAGATATTAGCAATACAAGAGGAGTGGAAGATGTATTTCAGGGAGACACTGAGTACTTTTGAACTTACTTCCCTCCTTATTTTTAAGATGAAACAACTCCTTTTCCCCAGCTCCTCATGCATTTAAAGCTGAATTTCCTGAAACTTTGCAAAAAGACCCTCCCTGTTAAGAATATCTCGCTCTGACTTAGTATGACCTAACATATCTCTTCCACTTGCAAAATCTACAGTAATGCTGACTTTGCCCTTAAGTACACTTTTTGATTATTTACATTTTTTAAGTTTGAAAAGAATTTGACTCCATGCAAGTGCCCATCTTCTGGTCACAGTCTAATTTAAGAGACACATGCAGTAAATACAACTCAGTCGCAGGGCAGTATCCAAAGACTCTTCCTGGAACAGCCCTGGGAACTTGGTCATGTGCAGAAATTTCCCAATTTCAAAGAGAAGAGAGGAGGAGTCATGACCAGAGGCAGAGATATAAAATTTATGTGGTCAAAGCCCAAATGGTTTTTTAGATGGAACCATGCCTTTGTTTATATATTTCCAGAGGAGCTTGTGCTAATAGCCTCCATAGAGACAGATGCTGAACACCCTGCTCCATTGCTGTTGATGCTCTCCTGTGTGCTACTAACCCTCACGCATGTGCCCTACTCTGCCACAGGCGTTGCTATGTTTTCTTTAGACCTTTAAAACACAACAAAAGTCGTCTTTCACAGAAGCTGAGCTCAGGTTATGTTCTTTTTTTACATGACAAATACCTGACATCAGCAGAGTTAGGAGAGATGCATATGAGAGACCTGCTCAAAGCTGTTCCTCTAAACTGGACCTGAAGCTTTGCTGGGTTTGAAGCTTTTCTTTTGGCTTTGGGTCTCATTTACATCCTGCTTCTCAACCTTTCTGGTTTGTGACAAGGGTCCATTATGTGAAGAGGTTGTCCTCTGGCCTGAGGCAGAGCAATAAAGACAGAGAGCAGTTGGGAGAAAAAAGGACCTGGTTGTCAAAACTGTGGAGGTCCCTTCTGCAGGCACAAGAGGTTTGGCTCAGCGTGGTAGCCCCACTGCGGTTCTTGAAGGCCTCACTGCTGGGTAGAATCACTTTGCCATTTCATGTGGTTTGTTTGAATCAGTTGTCCCACAGGCTTTGCCTGCATCAAGGTCTAAGACGTGACCCACAGGCCACATTGTGATGGCTGCCAACCACGCAGCAGGGCCGGCGTTCATTGCCTTGCCTTTCTTTCTCTTTTTCTACAGAAGCCCAACGCAGGCCTTACTATGCTGACTATTCCCCAGCACGGAAGTACATTCACACCCTCTGTACCAGCCACTATCTCGACCTCTTCATCACCTTCATCATTGGGGTCAATGTCATCACTATGTCAATGGAGCACTACAACCAGCCAAAGGTAAGAGACACCCATCAACAAGTCAGAACACAGCAGTGTGGGGTAGCAGAGGACTTGAGGATGATCCTGTTTTTCCCTTGGGATGCCATTGACGAGTCTGCAGCCATCCCTGCTTCCCTGGGATCGTTCCCTGTTGTTTGAAAGCCTCAGCAGGCTCCAGACTCAGCATTGCAATCCATCGAAGTCTAGGCCAGGTGGGAGACATTTGCTTCAGCCAAAAGCTTGATTTCCCTGTTCTTGCATTAAAAAACAGAATAAGGCTAATGGAGAGTGAACTAAACTTTTCCTAGGAAAAGACCAGTCCAAATATTTCCTCTCCTGATCCCACACATGACTAACCCTTAAACTGTAAAACAGTCCAGAGTTTTGGAATATTCCCCTGTCAGATAGAAACATATAGTTAATGCATGTAGAGCAACTTTTCCTCAATGAATTTAGAATAAACCAACTGTTAAGTACAACCCTTCTTTTCCTCAGGTATCATAAAACCATTCTTTCCAAAGAAAACCTTTGGCATAAATCATATAGCCTGTCCATTTGACACATATATTAATCTTCCATTGTATTCTCATTCATGGAGCTCTAGGGTCAGTGTTTACTTTCCTAGTACTGCATGGTCTGCTGGATAACCTGCAAATGCCTCCTGGAAGCTAAGCCAAAGGGGCACCAAGCCTGTGTGTTTTACACCAGCTGACTCTGTGCTGTTCTGCCCTCATAATTCCTTCGCATAACAGCCTTTGTTTCACATGTAAATGTTATTTATCCAGATCAGCTCTTATTTATACTTGGTTTATGTTCATGTAAAACACAGTGTTGTAAAGCTGAATGCAAACCATCACAAATGATAGGAGAATTCAGGCTCAGGCAGCACACTTCGGATGAAATAGTAAATTGCTCCACATACTTTTAAGTTGCCATTTTATTTTAGGCACTGGAACAAAAATAGAGATAGCAGTGCACTGAGGAATGCCAACAGCTGAAAAAAATTCAGCTCTTGTTCCCAAAAAATTAGTGCATGGTCATCCCACATATCTGGGGACAGCAAAGCACAGATATCACACAAATGTGATGAGAAGAGCTTTCCTGTGGCCTGAGGCTTCCTCTGTCACCAAAGCAGGCATTGTTTTGCAGAATCCTCTATTGCATCAGATTTCCAGTTGTGTCTGTTTTGATATTTGCTGTTACCATTTTTTTATTGTAAGAGACCTATATCACAGTTAATTAAATTCCCCTTCCCTCCCTCCTCTCACCAAATCCCAACCAGAGCTGTTTCACTCTGCAACTATCTATTTTAAGGTCCCAGCAAGATTCTTTTGCTATTGTTGGCCTACAGTTTGAATGAAATCCATTGTAAACACTCATCATCCTAAAGTATAAACACTGTGGATTCCTGACTTCCGAGAGCAGCTCTATAGAGAGTGTGAACATTGCACCAAATATGGACATACTTTGCCCAGCTCTAGAGATGTCACATTTTTCAAGAAGGCAAGATTTAATCCATCTCCAACATTATTTATTTTTCTGAGAGTTTTAAGCAAAGCCATTGTCATAAGGATTGCCATGCTGGAATAAAGAAATGATCCATCAAGTCTTTTATTCTACCCAAGGCCAGGCAGTTCAGAAGAAGTGCAGTTTATTAGGGGAAGGGGTAAAATTTTCTCTCTGTCCCAGACTCTGAACAGTTTATGCATTGAAGTTGGAGGATTGATAGCTCTTGTTACTTGTAGCACAACTAGTATTAGTGCTTATGAGGTTTTTGTTTGCATCAGTGTCTTAATTCTTTGAGTTTTGGTGTGTGATTTAGTGCGGTTTTGTAACTGAGCTCTTCAAGCCATTATGACTTGACTTCTTACATCTTTGTGCCTATGCCACCTTGGTGCCTGCCAGTCCCTCTGCAGGGGCTCTAGGAGGGGATATCTTGGGCTGGTCTAACTGGTATCTCTCATTTCAGTCCCTGGATGAAGCCCTGAAGTACTGCAACTATGTGTTTACCATAGTTTTTGTGTTCGAGGCAGTTCTGAAGTTGGTGGCATTTGGTTTTCGAAGGTTCTTTAAGGACAGGTGAGAATATTTGAAACTCCTGTGCATTTGGGGTAGAGCAGTAGTGACCTAGTTTCAAAGCCAGATGCTGGGTAAATGTAGCATCACTATGATAGTAGTACATTCTGTGTGCAAGGAAGAGCAAAGGGCTGTCTCTCCATGGGTGCAAACTTTATAGTGTAGGAACTAAAAATTCTAAGAACTGCCTGTACTACTTTGCAGAGGGAATACAGGATATATTGCAACATTTTAGATACATGCTTTCCCTCAGTATCTGCTTCTTCCCCACTAGCTCAGGTCAGAAGCAACCTGTTGGTGTTGATCCAGACCTCAAAAGGACTGACAACCTAAGGACACAGAGTCCTGAAAACGAGTCTCCTTTGCAGTCCAAACCACTCCTTTGGTAGACTGCTGGGTTTGCAAAGCCTTTGGCAAAGCCAGTAGTCAGTGCCTTCAGATCCCAGCTACAGAGACCTATGAATCTTACTCTGCCTCACATTTAGCCAGAAGAAAATATGTGTGAGAGCACATTGTGGTCTGGCAGCTTGCTGGGGAGCAGGGTAAGATTGGACACTTTTCCACAAAAGCAGCCTCATTTATCCCGATTGGGTGGTTGGAAGCTACTATGAGATAAGCAATATTACTTTTATGGGCAATTGTGTAGTAAAGACACTCAGCTTTTTCACATCTTACTGTCTTTCTAGTGCTGGTGCAGAAGGCCCTCTACAAGTGTTAGCCTATAAATCAATGAAGATACTCAGGTGGGGTAATTCAAGAGACAAGTGACATAACATAGCAGCTGTATTGCATCACATTAAAGATCCCTCTAGCCTGGTATCTTGTCCCTCTGAATGGCTCCAAGTGGATATCAAGAGGACGATAGAGACCAAGAAGTAGGCAGGGACACCTCCCAGTAACAGCCTTCTGTGCCAGCTTCAGTGAGTTGATTTTGTACCTTGTAGAAGATCATAAGCCCATATATAAGAGAGGAGAGGCATTTGGGATTTGCTTGTGCTTGTTATTAACAAATCATTCTCTACTTTTGGGTGGCTGTCCATGTGTGCTTTTTAATTTTTGTGTCCTTCTTCTCTTTGTCTGTTAGGTGGAATCAGCTGGATTTGGCCATAGTTCTCTTATCAATTGTGGGAATCACGCTGGAGGAAATTGAGATGAATGCTGCACTGCCCATCAACCCCACGATAATACGCATCATGCGGGTGCTGAGAATAGCAAGAGGTATGGCCTGCTCCATAGGCATGTCAGGAAATGATTTGGCCATTTGTTCTCTTAGTCCTGCTGTTTCAGTTTGACTTGAGGACAGTTAGGCAATAAGGCTGCAAAATGTCAATCCAAAGATAAGCTAAATGGGGTTTCATGGATGTTTCCAGTAGCATCTTAGATTGGTTTCTAATTCAAACCTGGGATCACAGACCTTTTATACTCATACCAGACAAGAGCAGGATGACGTGGAAAAGGGAGGATCAGAGCCTGAGATGATGCTGTTCACTGATAAAGTGTCTTCCCATCACTCTCCCATTTTCCTGGTAGAGCACACTGGAGTTCTTCCGGCTTTTGATCTGTTTTTACTGATGTCCTTAACATTAATTGGTGGGAGAAGTAGACAGGATGTTCATATGTTCTGTGGGCCCTGCCAGGAAGCAGTGAACTTGCCATCTGTATGAATAGATGCAGGAGAGATGTAAACCATCCCTACAATATCTGAGGCTAGATTTCCTTTATGGCTTTTGCTTGAAATATTTCCCAGCCCTGCTGACCAGGATTTGATTCTCATTGTAGTGCTGAAACTGCTTAAAATGGCCACCGGGATGCGAGCTCTCCTGGACACAGTGGTACAAGCGCTTCCCCAGGTAAGCCCCCAGACTTCATCCATGCCCAGCTTGTTCTCCTTGGTGGACTATGCCTTTTAGGCCTGGGGACAACTCTGTGCCACCATGTTTGGTGGGCACTGAAAGCCATCTGGGAAGGCTTTCTTTGCTGCCACCAGTGACTTGGTAGCAGAGTTTTGCGTGGCACATCCTACTCACATAGTGTGTGTTAGATGGGAGAAACAGAATGATAGAAAAAGAGTTAACAGAGAGCCAACTGCTGTAGGCAGAGCTCTTAAAAAAGATTTCACTGGCAAGTTCAGGAAACACAAGGATAGACAGAGAAAACTGTTGGGGAAAGCACTGGAAGTACACAGTTTCCAGCTCAGCAGGCTTTTTTGTGAGACGGGAGCAACCGTGTTTATTAACACCTATTGACAGAAAATCTGCAATGCCCCCCTGTTTAAAAGGCAAACAGGAGGGACATTTCTGAGTGTTAAAAGCTTGAAGTGGTGTCTCAAGTGACCATATTCTCATGAGCTGCAAGAGGAACAATGATCCAGCCAGTCTTAATGATATCTGATAGGATCTTTCAAGTGTCCAGTTCCTGGGACCATGCTTTTATGGATGCATTTATTTGAAAAAAAAGGAAAGAAACTTTTCGCTGACTTGCACTCCCCCCTCAAAAAGATCTAAAGCACATCAGAAGGATTCCAAGAAGTTTAGGGTTCCTTTGTTTTTAAAATCTTCTACTATTTAAGGTCTGTTCTGCTAGTTTGTGGGTATGATGATTTAAGTCCTCATCTTTCAGTCTTTAGAGTTAGCTCAGTTGCCTACACATTCCAGTTTCATATATCACCAGGATCCTGTATCCCACCAGACTGTACTGGTAACATTTGCTACCACACTTTACCCAGAAGTGAGTACCAATATGAGGTGCCAGGCCATCAAGAATGAGGCAGAGGAACTCTGCTGGCAATTCAGAAGGAGCACTTTTAGGATGCACGTGCGTGGTCAGACAAGTCCTTAATTGTCAACCCCTCCAAAACATCCCACAGCTGAGTTGCTGGAAGGACCTTTATGAGTAGGACCACTCCATTCTGTGTAGAAGGCAGTGTGGTGTACGCTGGGATGGACTGGGAGAGTCAGGCCTCCCTTCTCCCACCCCAGTCCAATAGGCACAGGGAGATGGCAACACACCATGGAGGGCAGTCACAACTTCATTAACTTCAGCTCTCTGCAGAGGGTTCACATCTCAAAGGCAGGATGATGGCACTGTGGCTTGGCCAAAAGCAGACACCATGTGGACATCTCTTCCAGAACACGAGTGGCCATATGAGAATCAGTAGAACTAGTACATGTAATTACCCAAATATACCCCTATGAGTTAGTTACAAAGTACAAAGAAGCCCATGATCTATTCAAAATGAACTGGAAAACAAGGGAAATTTCTTTTTCTTGGAAAGACCCATTTGCTTTTCATCACTGCCATAAAGATGTTTCTAATCTGAGACATTTGCCCCTTGGTATTCAGATTTCCTTTTCAGTGATGGATTTTGGCTGAGACTAAAAGAAGGAATTTACCAACCTGACCCCTGTTTGGGCATGTCAAGAAAGCATTTGATTTGTGTGTATTTTTTTTTCTTTCAAAAGCATTGTGATTACAGGGCATATTTTCTCTTTCCCCTTGTTTTCTCTCCCTCCCAAACAATAAGGTGGCTGCAGGCCAGGTTTTTTGTTTCCATGGGGTGTTTTTGCAGTTTACATTCTAAACAAAGTCTCTTTTAAAGGGAAATCCCTAGGGATATTCCAAGCAGATCTTTCCCAGATAAAAATGCTGTTGTGTCATCCAGTGAAATTCAGAAAATGAGAAAGGAAGTTTGGGAAGACCTCTCCAACAACAATCACTCTTCATAAAGCTACAGCTTTCATTTCAAAAGCAGGGGAACAGTTCCCACCCCAATTAATTTAGCAGTCTAAAACCACAGCTGGAAAATCCTCATTGAATGTGTCTGCTAAGTCACAAGAAAAATGAATTTGATGTTTATTCATTAAGGTTTGGGGGAAATTCTTTGTCTTGTGTATATAGAATGTCCATTTATGGGCTTACCATGAGAAGATATTGTCATTGCAGTACACTTTCTTTCTCTTTTGGGTGATTTTCATCAGTTTCCTATTTGTTTTTATGCAGCAGCAGATATAGCTTGAGCAACACTTAGAGAACCCACTGTCCCCAGACTTGGGGGAATGTTAGCGTTTTGATCCAAGACTGAAGCTGTCACAGTACAGGCTTAGTCTCTTCTTCTGGAACTTCAGACTGACTTTGAGCTGCTGTTTTCAATGCAGGAAGATTTCCTATCCTACTTCATCCTCCTTGCCTGGTAACCTCAGGTCTACCAGTTCAGAGATCTTCTCCACCACATCTCTGAAAAAAAAAAAAGAGCTGGAGTAGAGGAGAACAAATGAGTAGAGGCAAGAGAGGCAGAAAGAATGTTCAGGGCAAGATCTCAAATTGTCACCTTCTTTGCCCACCACCTCCATGCCCCCTTAGTCCCAGCAAATCTTTGGGATGGTGTGAATCGATCTTCATGTTCCTTCCATAGGATATCTGTGCTTGTGCAGCATCAGCTCTTTTACCCACTGCTCTGCAGTGTTGAGGCAGTATCTCCTTTTCAAAAGTTTTCCAGTTTCACAGGTGGTTGACCAAAAGGTTGAGCTAGTAGTGGGGTCACCTGGAAAGGCACTGCCAGCCTCATCTCTGAAGGCGTACCCCCTTTTGGAGAACAAATGAAATCTGCCACGGGCTTTAAAGTGTGAAGTGCGAGAATCAGCTACACCGGTGTAAACTTGAAACAGATCGATCCTCTGCTTTAAACTGAGCAGCTAAAAAGAGCTGAGCTGGTGTGACCAGCACTGACTTCATCGCTTAGACATTACCAGTCGTAATTAAGCCAGTTCAGTGCTGCCCTTCACAGACAAAAAACTCCCCTGTGATGGCAGAGGCCTGCTTTTACCACAACACAAACTACACAGCTCTGCCCAGAATTTCAAGATGTCTTTTAAAAGCCACCTGGCCTTGTTTTAAGGATGCAAAGTGTTGGGGAATTGACCATCCCCTACTGATGAGATACATTCTTCATGTAGATGTTTACTCTTTCTGCTAAAAAACTCTGGTGGTTTTAGTCTGAATTAGCCAAGTTTGTCTTTTCAGTGGATGAAATTTTGCTTTTTATTCTTCTAGAACTTTTGCTTTTTGGAGCCATAAGAGATAAAATGATCTCTTGCAGTCTGGTAAACAGCAGTACATTGAACTCCTTTAATGTCTTAGTATGAAGCAGGTTTTCAAGACCTGTTTCAAATATTTTCCTCTTCTTTATAAGCTCTGGCCCCATTAAGGCTATATAATGAATTATACCACTCTTATGCTTCCGCTGAATGTTCCCTTGCTTATACATCTGGTGGCTGCATCAGTTTTGTAAGCAATGTCTGCTCTGTAAGACTCCTATTTGATGGTTATCCGTTAGTCCTTTTCACATCCCCTGCTTTCCAAAGTACAATTCACCCTTTCTATAGCATGGCCCACACTTCGGATTTGTAGCTTTGCATTTGGCTGGGTTAAAATGCTCATTGTGTAAGTGAATCCACAATACTGAGCAGCTTAGCTCAGTCTGCACAGCACTTCCAGTATCACTTGCCAATAAGAAAACCTGCAGTCAATGCTAAGCTGCCAGTGCTCTTCCTGATCGAGAGGACAACGTGGAATCCAGTCCAGTTGCCGTCCTGGCTCTGCAGGGCCAATGATAGTAAAATGCAGAACTTTTTCCCATCAAAAGATCTGGGTTCCTTTTTCTTCTTTCTGATGTTGTCTGTGGATGGCAGATTAATTAAATGCAGAACTGTACAGTATACCTCCTCTTTGTCTTCAAAGCTTGGAACTCCCCCCAGATGGACTCTGTGCCAAGAAAAAAAGTGAAGAACTCCTCGTTCTATCAGTGCCCTGAAGGACAGAGTCTGTAGTTTGCTGTGGTCCAGGAGTTTAACTCTTGATGGACCTGTAATTCCTGCGCTTATCTCACCTTCAGCTCTTGAAGAGGTTTTTTGATATTGTGTAACAGCAGTGACGGCCCTACTTTTGCCAAACACTGAAAACCCACAGTGATTGTGAAGCTTAGAGAGCAAGAATAGAAATGTCTTACCAGCAAGCATTGCAGATGAGACAGATTCTGGAAGATGGGGGGTGTGTGCAATGCTGCGCACTGGAAAGAAGTGCAGAGATGCCTGAGATATTTGAGTAGTGAAGCAGAAATCATTAGGTAAAAAAGCCACCATTCCGCTGGCTGTTAGCTCTGGTCTCCATGGGACTGAGTGGATACAGGGAAAGAGAAGCTCATTCAGTTCAGCTGGTGGTCTTGTCGTTGCATGAATGAGATGACTTTAACCTCCAAGGTAGTTGTCTGTCTGTGTCTTTCCACTAGTCCTGGAATTCACACAGATGGCCTCCGTTTTCCAAGCAGACAAATGTGTTCATTTTCTCTTGGGTCTAGTGCATAAATTACACTGTGTTTTCCTGCTGCCAGGCTTATTGCTTTGGCTGGAGAGTGCTGGAAGGAAGATGAGTAGGACTCGTGTCCTTGGAAAGGATTGGCAGGGACTTAGTTTTATGCAAAATTGCTCTTGACAGGCATCCCAGGGAGGTGTTTGCATTGCCTGCATGGACAACTGAAATGCCAAGGTGTGGGCTAGTGATGCAGAAATAATTGATGTCAGAGCAAGAAGAGGCACAAGAGGAACTGTAGTGTGCTTCAGCCAACCATTGCAGGAGTGGGGCAGCAGAAAGAATGCATTTCATCAATGCCTCTTTCAGAGCAGGGAGAGTATAGACCAGCGGGATCTAGAGGGATTTGGGTAGAATCACACAGCTGACAGTGCAAGAAGAGTGATAGTGCCCAGGTGGCTGGTTTCCTGTTGTACATGATCAATGCCACACATTTGCATGTCAAGCTAACACAACCTGGCACAGTTGCTTTGTGTCCCAGTTGCCTGGAGATGTGGGCTTTTTACTTAGTGGCATAAGTCAGAGGTTGAACTCTGATGGGACATGCAGTGGTGCTTAGCTACTGCAGTCTCACATAAAGGGAGGTAAAAAAACCTAATAGCAGTGATGTCCACAAAGAGCTAAAGTAGAGACATCCTTCCCAGGCCATGCAGGGGCAGTAAGAGAGGGCTTTTGTTGGGTGTGTGGAGAGAAGAGTCTCCTTGTTGCAGAGCAGGGTTATTCCAGGTTTTTTGCAATGGTAGATCACAGATCCAGCTGGAATGCACCAGGGTAAAGGGTGGTAGCGCTTCACACAAGGACTCCCTGCTCCTTTGGGTGGGATGGAGGACTCTGCCTCTCTCCCCACAGCTTCCCTCTGTCTCGGGCACATGGACACTTTTGCCAGCAGTATATGACAGGCAGGATGCCAGGAAGTGAAGGTCCAGGAGGAATCATGCTCACCAGTGTCTCTGTCTTCTCTTATGGCTTCTCTGAGGGACTTTAGGGCACCAAGAACATCTCCAAGATGTTCTTCATCTCTGCTTCATCCCCTAGAGGCCACAGCCTCCCCTTAACACTGGAGTCACAGCAAATGATGGATAGCCCCTGGCTGCCGGACAGACGTTATCTGTAGTTTTCCTTGCCCAGCCAAAGGCACCAGCCCAAGGCAGGGGGAGTCTGATGGATAAAGAGAGCATGGGCTGACCCGTTCAGTGCTGCTAGAGCAGAACCACCTCTAAGAGCCTGTCTGGGTGACCGGCTGCCAAAGATGAGGTTATTGACCAGAGCTGGATCTCTGTCCCTGATGCAGAGTCCAGCACAGGCATCCCAGCCTTTGGCTGCTAGAGAAAGTGCCTGGATGTGCTCCTGCCCCCTCCTGTTCCTCCCAGCAGCCTGATTCATGCATGGTCTTTTTCTTATCTGGTCTCAGTAGATCTCAAAGTGCTTTAGAGACATTAATTACCTACCCGCAAGGGTATTACAAATGGGTACGTTGAGTTACAGGAGAGGAATGACTCACTCAAGGTCACAGACACACATCCAGTCTGCCTTCTCCACTACTCAGCAGCCCCTAGCTGACCTCTCTGCCTTCATCCCAGCTCATCTCTGAGAACATGCCTTGGAGCCTTCTGCTCAGGGTTGGTGAAGGGCATCGGCTGAAGAGGACCTTCCTTCCCTTTCCTGGAGGACATGTTCCAGAGAGCCATGGGCTAGCACTGACAAAATATTAAATCTGGCACTGGCTTGCACTGATTCAGTACAGCCAGAAGCTACACAAATAGACCAAACAGTTTTGCTGAAGCACCTAAGCAGGAGGTGAGCCATTTTGCTCAGCCACATTCTCTTGAGCAACAGGTGTTTGTGGATGGCTGAGAAAATCATGCCTTCTTCAACCTGCACATATCCACGTGGATGCTGCATCTGCAAGGGGTGGTCACAGCAGCAGGTTGTTCTTGTGCACATGGGGAGCAACCTGCTGCTTAGCTGATGCTCCAGAGCAGCTCTGGATATGTAGATACAGGTTGGGATGGAGTTTAACAGGAAAAGTCATACCATCACCCTTTGCAGGATCTCTGGTTTGCTGCTGTCTCCCATATTTCTCTTCCATGTAGCCACGTTTCCACATCAGCTCAGTCACTTCCTGAGAGATCCTGCGTATCAGCTGAGCTTCGGAACTGCCCATGGGTCTGCTCTCAGCCAAGGGCACATGCGAGCTTAGACACCAGCAAACACCACCTTAGCAAACATGCTTCTGTCAGCATTTTTAGACTATGCCTATGGCTGGGATGCCTTGAGCCAATACAGCAAACCCGTGAGTTTGAAGCAGTAGTTATGAGACATGTTGGTTCAGTAATGTAATTAGTCACGATCTTAAATACAGGATCATTTACACATGCACATTAGATAGTAGACAAATTCTTTATGAGCAAATGTCAGCTCATTACATGCTTTGCATGTTGAGAGATAGATAATAGTTTTGACTGATAACCTGGTAATAACTTTGATGTTAGTCTAAATTCTCCGGAATTTCATCAATGGCGGAAGTTTCCAGGCTGATTTATAAGGCATTAAAATAACAGTAAAATTGTAAAGTTATAGGCGTCTTTGAAACAATTCCAAGACCCTCTTCTGCAGTGCTACAACATCAGGCTTTAATTTACATTCAACCTAGAAAACTTGTTTATTGCTTTTATTTTCCTTCTCTGTAATTATTTGCTCATTTGCCTCCCCGGCAGCATGTGTGCACATTTGCTTGTGGGCCTGTTTTCCTGTATTTTCTAATTTGCAGTGATTTTGCAGACTGTCTTCTAATGTCTAACCACCAGTGGTCCAGCAGATATGGGTTAGGAAGCACTATTCCAGAAGACAGTACATGCAGATGAAATAATCCAGATCAACCATCCACATCACTGTATTATCTCGATTATTCCCTGGAGTATGGTAATGATGTGTAATAATGTTAGTGGAATTGCAAAGCTCTCTGTGTAGCAG
This sequence comes from Gallinago jamesoni, assembly GCA_025769975.1. Classification (NCBI taxonomy): domain Eukaryota; kingdom Metazoa; phylum Chordata; class Aves; order Charadriiformes; family Scolopacidae; genus Gallinago; species Gallinago jamesoni. The sequence continues at coordinate 5,536,950 of JAOQGH010000069.1, read as the reverse complement.
CCAGTTTAGGCTTCACAGCAATCACAGTCTCCACTGGGTGATTTGACTATTCCCACTTCTGTAATACAAAAAAAACCCTACTATATAAGTGATAGCTCTGTTAATTTTTTATGGTGACAGGTATCATACTGATAACCTTTCTAATGAAATTAAGCGGCATGGTCAAAATACCCAGCAGCACTGGTGGCTGAGCTGCCTCAGAGAAGAAAGCTCTTTCAAACTGTAGCGCTCACTAGAAGATACCTTTGAGATAGTGAATCCCTTGGCCTGACTACCTGAGTCACCACCTAGTCCATTTTTATTCAGAGATAAAATGATACTTGTGACACCATGTCTGACTGGAGAACTCCATCACTCTCTCTCTGTTACAAAACGATAGATACAAGGCATTTAAAAGTGGCAGGAAAGGTAAATGTGACCAGAGTTAGTTGCAGGTAAAATGCAGATGGTTAGCTGCTCAGGTCACTCGGCCTTCATGTTCTCTGCCTGAAGCACAAAAAATCTGCTTCAACCGCTCCCGGACCAACAGTCGGACCGGGACCTAACAACTCAATATGGTGATTGGCCCCAGTGCAGGTAACGGTAACGGCACTGTTAATAGGAACCTTTGTGTTCCCTTGAGCATCCTCTATTCACACCCCCTCCAGCCACCTTGCAGTGCACGTTAGGACCTCATAGTAGATAAAAATTCAGGTGGTTGTTGCTGAGAAATAATATCTGTAAAGTGCCAAGGCTAGGAGAGCGTTACGTCTTACTGGAGCATATGTTCCTTTTCTGAAAGCCCTCCAGGCCAGCGAAACCTTTGAAAACCAGACAGTTCCCCTTGTGGCTTGAGACATGTCTTCTTCATGTCACTGACTTGAAACCCTCAGCCTTTGTGCTGAGTCTCAACTCTGGCAAACAGAAGGGAAAGGCCCTTAAAACTCAAACCAGGTCACTGAAACTACCAGTGCACTGAAGTGCAGTGCTAAGTGCCACTGACGCTACCGCTATGGGTTGGCCAAGTTACAGATGAAGGCAGCATCCGGGTAAGTGGAAGGGTGAAGGAGAGGCACCAGCCACAGAGGCATGTGGGACCATCTGCTTCTTCCCCCACACAGAAGACTTCTCTGAGTCTTTTAAAGCAGAATGGTGAAAGGGGACCAGATTGTTGGAAGCCAGGGGAGATGATGATTCACCTCTGGTCACCAGTCCCTCTTTTTCTTGTGTTTAGAATGTGATGGAGCAATTTTATTCATGAAATCAACTTGCCTGACCCTTGTTCTGCTTTCTCCTTGTGTAGGTAGGGAACCTTGGCCTACTTTTTATGCTCCTGTTTTTTATCTATGCTGCCCTGGGAGTGGAATTGTTTGGCAAGCTAGGTGAGTAATGTGCCTGACACAATTTATTTCATCCGGTTGATGTTTATTTGATATCTGGCTGTTTCCTTTCTTCTCTCTGTCATTCTTGGGCCTTCCTTAGCTTCACAGCTCATGGTTGGAAGATTAAGGTTTTCTCTTGATCTCAGGGTCACAGATGACACATGAGGATGTAATACAGAACCTGTCTAATGTGCACGCACACACACATTTAGAGATTTGTCCAACACCGCCCTTGGCTGTAGAGGAACTGTTTAAATATAATTGTCCAGCATGGATATGTTCACAAAGATGGAAGTTTGCTACTTAAGACAGAACATGAGTCTGCAAAGCTGGATGGTAGTCAGATTTGTGCTGGAGAGATGCCACCATAAACATGTCCCTCCTCATAGCTTCCACCACACTCCATTAGTTTTCTGCACTTGGCTGACATTACTCTTCCAGCTGCCTAAACCTCGTCTGTCCATTGTTCTTCTCAGCATCACCTCCCCCTTTCTACATAAATCAGGAAGCATCCACTCGTTCCTGATGGTCCAGCATCATTTATTCCTCCAGCTTGAGGATACTGCGTAGTTGATCATGAAAGAACATCAGGTGGAGTCAGAGAGAAAACACTACAGCCCTACCCTGCCGAGCTTAGCCAGGCCAAGGCAGTCACTGCCTTTAAACATTCTGTTCAAAGGAGATGTCTCTGCCTTCTCAACATTTGCATCCCAATTAGGGCTTCAAGAGCATCAGAAAGGCCCTTCCTCCGTGGTGATTTTATGGCTGCCATTAATCCCCTTTATGAGTCCAGCCCTCTGCTCGGGTTACAAATGCCTGAAAGCAGAATATTTCTTTCAACCAAAGACAACTTATTTTTCAGTCTTCAACAAATTCTGGAAAAAAAATAGTTCTGCATCCACCCCAAATTAAATACAGCAGGGTTTATGTTACATATCTAGATACACAGGTATGTATTGCTTCAGGTGAAAAATGTCTTATTCACAGAGGCACCTTCTGCTGCTCTGAAGCCTTTTTGTGTTCACACAAACACACCTTGTGAGTGCCACCCCCAGGTAACCACAGCATGTGGTCAGTGACTGGGAAAGCCCTGATCTTGTCTGGGGAAAACTGCAGGCTGTCAGCACGCTACTTCCCATCCCAGTTTAACTGCGAAATACATTCACTTTTTTTCCCAATCACTTCTGGTCCACGTCAGCCACAAGAGCTGTCAGTATTTGCTCCCCCTAGATCGGTCATTTGTGGAGGTTTTTTTTGCTTTTTTGGTTTTCCTTCCTATTTGCCTCTGAAATAAATACCCAATAGTGAAATGACTTAGCTAGAGACACTGCTGCCTGTCCTCATGAATATTTATGAGACTGTGGTTTATGGAAAGAGGGATATTTCGTATGTTCAATTTACATTCATTAGTATATTAATTCTCAAGGGGAAAATGTCAAATTGCTCCACTTTTATCTCAGTGAAATATCTCTCATGGCATATATACCCTGTAAAAAATGATCAAGACAAGGACATAATCAAGAGGATAACAGACAAGGGATACTGTAGCGCGCTATTTGTTGAGACAGTCCAGCAGGTGCTTGTTTCCACCTCCTTTTATATCTCTTTGTGTTGGCTCTGCCTGTTGGGATAAAGTCAAGAGAATCACAGAACTGTTGGTGAAAAAGGCCTCTGGAGGTCCCCACCTAGCCTCCCACTTGAAACCCCATCACTAGCTCAGAGTAGCTGTGGTTTTGCCTGACCAAATCTTGAAAATGTCTAAACAAAAACCTCTCTGGTGACCTCTCCCAGGCTTTTGGGCCCTTCAGATGAAAACAGCTTTCCTAATGTCCAGCCTGGACCTCCTAAGCCACAGCGTGTTGCTGCCCACTGAGAAGAGTTTGGCCATATGATCTCTTGCATCTGCCCTTCAGTAGTTGCAGGCCACCATGAGATCACCAATTAATTATGAGTCCTCCCTGATGCCATGTATCAGTGTGACATCTCCCAGGGTCTCACCATGAGGTCTAGGGGGCTGCTCTGAATAAGCATGGGCAAATGTGACCTCACTGACTTCTGCTTCTCTTTCCTGCAGACTGCAGTGAAGAAAATCCTTGTGAAGGTCTGAGCCGGCACGCAACTTTCACCAACTTCGGCATGGCCTTTCTCACCCTCTTCAGGGTGTCAACAGGAGACAACTGGAACGGTATCATGAAGGTGTGTACAATCTCTGGGTACTTTTTTCTGTCTGTAGATACATAGATTTCAAAAAAATTTAGGCCCCTTCTTTTTAAAACATCAAAATCAAACTTTCCCATTTAAAAGCCAAGTTTATTTTCAAGGGACATCTTGTCCTAAGTCTCACCCAACCTGAAACTTCATTCTTTTTAATGTATATTTTAATTTTGGGGAAAAAGATGCCAGTTCTTATGGCTGAGAGGAGTAATCATATACTCTGTGAAAGGAGTGAAAGGGGACCAGATTGTTGGAAGCCAGGGGAGATGATGGTTAGCCTCTGGTCACCAGTCCCTCTTGTGCTTAAAATGTGATGGAGCAATTTTATTCCTGACTTCAATTTGCCTGACCCTTGTTCTGCTTTCTCCTTGTGTAGGTAGGGAACCTTGGCCTACTTTTTATGCTCCTGTTTTTTTATCTGTGCTGCCCTAGGAGTGGAATTGTCCCTGTGCCTTTGGGACATAACACAATCCTCCTCTTTGTAGTTGATGTAATCCATGATGTCCATATTTTCTTCTGTCCGATTTGTTGTACCTATAAGCTATTGTGTCTGGGATATGTAATTATATGCTTTTCAGTCCTCTGCAGGTTGTCTTTCATGTTTCTATATGTGGAGCCCAAGCAGAGCCCCAGCCCTTATTAATCCCTCACCTCTCCCCCTCTGTTGTAGGACACTCTCCGGGAATGCACCCGGGAAGACAAGCACTGCCTCAGTTACCTGCCTGTTATCTCTCCTGTCTACTTCGTCACCTTCGTCCTCATCGCGCAGTTTGTCCTAGTCAACGTAGTGGTGGCAGTGCTGATGAAGCATCTGGAGGAGAGCAACAAGGAGGCCAAGGAGGATGCTGAGATGGATGCTGAGATTGAGTTGGAGATGTCCAGAGGAGCAACTGCCTCGGCCACCAGCGGGAACAGGGGAGGTGCAGTGGCCCCAGAGAGCAGGCCACCCTACAGAAATCAGGAGACCATGAAGTCTGAGTCAGCGGTGCAGGTGAAGCACCAAGCCCTGGTAATAGTTCACACAAAGTGTCTTCTGCTCTTCTTGTGCTCAGAGTAGGGACAGGACGGTTCATACCAGTCACTGCTGTCTGCTCATCAGGCAGTCAGATCCTGAGTGACACAGAGCCAAAGAGGCGGGAGACAAGGCACCGTGGGAGGAAAGCAGCTTTCCCAGGTCACACAAAGCAGAGATGTCACCATCACCTCCACATCTTGAGTCATCTCAGGAGGGCTCCGCGAGGTGGAACACTGCTTGAAATGTCTTCTCCAGGGCTAATGCTGTCCTGACAGTGTTTCTCGGGGAGGGTTTAAAGTCTGTCTCTGGCCATTTTCAGTTCATTCAAAGGTTGTGAATTTTAAGTTCAGAAGTATAACGGCCACAGATCCCTGTCCTGCTCTCCCAGCCAATGCATTGGTCCTTGTCATTTTAGCATGGGCAGCAGCACCAGGGACCAATCTCATAAAGCCCTGGGAATGCTGGCACCATCAACCCTGACACATAGAGTGAGCGATAGTGTAAATTCCCGTCACACAGACACAGAAATACTACTGCTCAGGTTCTTTTTAATCCCACTTCGGGATTTCCAGAGGAGCCTCAAGCAAATTGTAGCGCGCAGTTCAGGAGGGAATGTCTGGCACTGATGTAAGCATGAGATTCCCACTATCTCGTGCTCTGCTCAGGACATGGCTGACTTAGACCCTGGGAATTGCCAGAACCCTTCAGCAAGAAGCTGGAGGTTTCACGTTGATTTTCCAGACACTGCCTGCTCTGTGATTTCTATTAGTCCTCTAGAAAAATAGGGCAATCAGAAGTCAGGGGGAAAGGAGGCGCGTGAGATAATTGTTTCATCTCATGTCAGCAGCATATGATGAAGAGTGAATATGAAATTGCTTTGTCACTCTGATCGCAAATAAATCTACCGCAAAATCAGTGGGGGATTTGAGATTAAATTACATTAAATTAGATTTTTGTAAAATGTATCAGACTCTATTAAGTCAAGTAAAAAGAAATTTAGTTACACAGCAATGGGGAATTCGCTATTTGAATGTAGTTCCTAATAGACATTTCTGCAGGAAAATGGACCATAAACACCCAGGTTGCTTTTCTTATTGAGGGAAGAGAGGGCACATCCTTTCACATAGGCTGTGATTGCAAACTAAGTTCATTTTCATTGGGTTTTCCTCATCTTTCTGTGCTCCCAAGCACATCAGGTGCCTCCTCTTAGCCCTAAAAAACCCCTAGTGAGAGGTGATGTTCCCCAGAGGGAGAACAGCGTGAGTGGGGACCTGAAGAGGTTAAATACGTAGAGTGACTCTATGACTAATCCTGCCACTGATGGGCACCCTGGAAGGTGTTACAGGATGCTCTGTATTTTCTTGCCATTTGTGCCAGTTTTTGCAGCCCACATTTCCTTTTCCTTCCTGCTGTGGTTGAATGGGGCAACTAGGAAATGCCACAGGGCAAACGTCTTCGAGTTAAGACCCAGCCTTGCTCTGCTACTGATGCTTTTTATCTCCCCGATTTGAAGGAGGTGCTGAGCTGTGAGAATGTGTCTTTAGCCATCCCAGACTCAGACGTGCTGGAGGGGGCAGAGGCTCCCATGATGGAAATCCCGTCCTTCTGCTCTGTTCCCCACCATGTCCTGACACCTTCCCACAAAACCCCAGGCCATGAGGCTGAGGTGAATGACGTTGCGCCGTTGCTTCTACATTGTGGCATTGTGCTTTGGTGCTGTGCAGCTGGCGGTGGTGTCTGAATTGTCCTAAACCTGTCGCTTCACAGCCACAACAGTCGTTTCCATCCTCTGTTCCTTGGTACTGCCTTTGCTTGTGCAGGGGCTGGGCAAAGAACGTGTCCCAGCCGACTCTGCCGGCAGCCTTGCGTGGGCCACAAGTGAAATCATACTTTTCTTAGCTGAAAAAGTCTCACATTTGATGTGCGATGTGATGTGTGAGCAGTCTGTCTTCAAGTGATATACCGAGAGCTGGAGGCAGGCAGAGTCCTTTGTGGAGAAAACACAGCCCACTTTGGTTTTCTTACTGTAAGAACCTGTTTATGATACAGTGTTGAGGAAACAGAGGCATAAGTAGATCAACACCTTAGGCTTTCAGCAAGCACCAGAGCTGTGAGTTCAGGAGATGCTCTGGGGACATCACCCAGCAGACCAGAAGGGCTGTAGTCCCCTCTGCTCAGTCCCTCCCCTTCGCACCACGCACCGGTGCCCAGGTCACGTCCCATGAAGATACTGCATGGTTTGTCCTGCTGCAGCACAGTGTCAGCCTCAGGGTGAGTGAGCTCCAGATGTCCTCCAGATGTGGGCATGAGAACATGCGAGCCACAGCCAGTGATGAAGATGTACATGCTGCGGTGGGGAGCACACTTGCTGTCCTCACAGAACTGCCAGTGGCCACCCAGAATTAATCTGCTTTAGGCTTAGGACATTTTCCACTTTATTACCTCTGTCGTGACTATCAAGGCACCTTCTAGTGGCAAGTATTTCACAGCATCTGCAAGCAAATTCAGTGCTCAAATTAAGCTCTTGATGACCAAGCGTTTTCCCCTGTACAAGATGAGTGATATGCAGCTATAATCCTCAATTTTCTCTGCAGGGTGTCCATTAGCTTGACACCTAGAAGCTGCAGAAGCTCAAAGGGAGATCACAGGGAAGGCATCTTTTGGGGACAGGCAACATTTGGGACTTTGTAAATGCAACTGCAAGGGGTCCTGGGTTCCTGCTGGCAGAGCTGGGAGTTCATGACTTCCGCGGGGAAGGATGGCACAACCCTGGATGCCACCAGACTTGGCCTGTGCAGGGATGCCAGCATTGGTGGCACAGGCAGGGAGTTATCTCCTGCCCGTGCGCCTCTGCCTTCCCCATCATAGGGGCTGTGGGAAATGGCTAAGCTCATTCACAGTGCTGGAAACACGCCTTTGGAGAGGGATCAGGAGGAGCCTTTCCTCTGGGAATTTTGCCCACAGCTTGTTTGCAGGCTCTTGGCTCCAGACCCCTGAGAAGTTACAGTGTTCCCTCTTCCAGAGGATCCTGCCAGTCACCTTTGCTTACAGAGTATCTTCTGGCCGTTTAATCACCCAGGAAGGGTCATGTCCTGTAGAGGTATTTGCAGGATTATTTCTTCTCCAGCTTCCTCCGCAGCAGAGCAAAATCAGAGCTCCAACAGACTATTGATTCCTGGGCACAAGAGGAGGGAGTTGTGCTCACTAATTAAAGATGCTTAACTGAGCCTCTAAACTGCATCACATGAACCTCTTGCAGTCAATTTATTTGCCTTTCTACCTGGCCAGAGAAGGGTCCCAAAGCAAGTAGGCTCGCACATCTCTATCAGCTGACTGGGATCTTCCCAAGCTCTCCGAGTCTCTGCAGTCTCAGCAGGACTGGTCCAGGTGGGGCTTTGAAGGATGGGTTTTGAAGGAGCCACATTGATTGCATCAGGCTCCTGAGTGCATGAGGTGTTTCCCACTAAAGAGGAGGAGCAGCAGTGCCTGTTGTGGTACGTCTCCAAACCTTCCTAGCTGTTGAGAGCAACTCAGCAGGTGTGAGCCAACAAGCTTCATGTCCATATTTAATATTTCAACTATTTATTACAGTGGCATTGAAGCCATTTAAAATCATAGAATGGTTAGATTTGGAAGGGGCCTTAAATATCATCCAGTTCCAACCCCTGGGCAGGGACACCTCCTACTCAAAGCCCCATTCAGCCTGGCCTTGAACCCCTCCAGGGATGGGGCATCCACAGCTTCTCTGGGCAACCTGTTTCAGTTGTTCAAAGCCCCATCCAGCCTGGCCTTGAACCCCTCCAGGGATGGGGCATCCACAACTTCCCTGGGCAACCTGGGCCAGGGTCTCACCACCCTCACAGGAAATTTCTTCCTGATATCTAATCTAAATTTCCCCTCTTTCAGTTTAAAACCAGTACCCCTTTTCCTATTGCTACACTACCTCATAAAGACTCCTTCCCCATTTCTCCTGTAGCCCCCTTTAGGTACTGGAAGGGGCTGTAAGGTCTTCCCGGAACCTTCTCTTCTCCAGGTGGAACAACCCCAGCTTTCTCAGCCTGTCTTCATAGGAGAGGTGCTCCAGCCCTCTGATCATCTTCATGGCCCTCAGCTGGATCTGCTCCAATGGGTCCATGTAGCCCATGTCCCTAAGTCAATTGGCTCACAGTAGCTGAAACCTTAAAAATTACAGTTGTTCAAGTCAGGAGGGGATTTCTATTCATTTGTCCCAGCCAGAGAAGTCAAATGCAAGATCCTGCAAAGACAAACTGAGATTTAATAGACAGAAACACTGATCCTTCTGCTGGACTACTGAGAAAGCGGAGCAAGACCTTTTGTTCTCTGTGTGGCACCAGGGTGTTAACAATCGCCCGCCTGCGTTCAGCTCAGGTGTTGGGATGCTGATAGCTTATTAGCTGTGGATGCGTTAATATCTCAGCCCTGAGCCCCGGGTTGCGCGTGGAGGGCTGCTGGGCATGCCAGCTCCCTGTAAATAACTGCTGCTGATCCCCCCCCATCTCTTAATCCAAGCTCAACAGGGTAAAAACATTGAGTAATTTGTCTTGGGATGCGTCTCTTTAGGGATCTGAGGAAATAAATTTGTAAGCCAGAAATGTATGGGAGAAAAGAAAAACAACCAGATTTAACCAGATCCTTGGTGAGCTCCGAACTACCTAGCGAGGGATCTTGGGCCCAGGTTTTGCCACCAGAGAGGGAAAACAGCCCGGCAGAGCAAAGCAAAATACATTTAATTTAAGACATGCAGCTGGGAAAATGTTTTCAATCAGTCACTGGGAGGCTGACGTTAAAGGAAAATCAGAGCGATTAGTCGTACTTTAGATAACGTGGTAAATTGTGAGGGGAATGTGTCTAGGACCAAAACCTCGGGGCCAGGAGCCAGGTTGCAGGTCCTGTTCCCAGGGCTTCTGCTCCCCCTAACACTTGTCCAAGTCATGGTAACACCTTTCACAGCTGCTCCGTCAACACCACAGACACATCATTTGAGTCCCTGAAGCTTCTTAATACCCCAGGATAAACTTGCTACAAGGGCCCTGAAGTGAAGAGGGCCTCAGAGAAGCAGTGAGGGGTCAAATTTAAGGTTTGTGACATGCTCTGTCCAGAACACTTCCAACAAGACCCATTTGACAGCAAACACAGAGAAATCCATTTTGTACCCCAGAACAGGCTCCACACCCACATACGTGCTGCCATGATGTCTTCTCTTTCCCTCTGCCTCCTGCCACGTGGTTGTCTTCTTCTGGCGTCAGTGGTGCCCAAAATGCTCCATCTTGTAGGGAAGAGGCTGCAGGGTTTGCAGTGGTGTTAATGTGTACGTTTAAATGTCTGCCTGTATGTGTGTTTTGGGGAGGTCATATATGAATTTCCAGAAACACTTAGTGCCCTTGGACAGCATGTCCAAGGACTGGCCAGTTTTGCCCTTCTGTCCCAGCATAACTTTGAGGAGAAGGGCATCACCACCCAGGCAGGGCTGAAAGCATCCTTGGGAAAATCAGAGCAGAACAGTGCGAGAAATACTGGCTTTCTCCTGTTTAGAGGGTGGGCCCCATTTTCCTGGACCTTTTTCTCTGCGTTGGCCAAGAGTTGGCTTAGTGGTGGGTCATTGATGCCTGATTTTACTCCAGCTGCCACTCCAGCTTATTACTGGGCTAGCACGGCATAGCTTGGTATCCCATTGCAGTCACCGGGGCTGCAGGCTCTGATGCCAAGAGGAACATTTCCATAAGGTTTTAAAAGAAAAAGGAGGCGAGGAGGTTGCTGTAAATTCACCACCATGATGCTGAGTGACCCCATCTCCCTGTCTTCTTGCTTTGCAGGGTGGCACAGCCTCTCTGAGGCCACAGGACTCTCAGAACCTGCTGACGGTCCGCAAGATCTCCGTTTCCCGTATGCACTCCTTGCCCAACGACAGCTACATGTTCCGCCCAGTGATGCCAGCGAAAGCCCCTTTCCCCCTCCACGAGGTGGAGATGGAAACGTATCCCTGCAAATCCCAAAGAGGTACCGCTCGCGGAGTATTCCCTTCCTCCTCCCAGCTGAAACCATGGGGCAGCAGGAACACGTGGTGGTTAGATGGGGAGTAAGCAACCCATGCTGAACGTGGGCTGAGCCAGGGCTTGCTTGCTTTGATGTGATACCATCAGCACAAAACTGTTGTTTCCCACACTCTGCACAATTTTGTGTTTTCATCACATCGTTCCATTTATTTTCTCTGGAAAAAGCTGGCAGCTCAGGCGTTTGACTGGGGAGAAGTGGGTCTCCCAAGCAGTGTCGGAGGTGTAGGGGACAGGCTGTTAGCTGAGGAAAAGGGTACGAGCTGCACATTTCTCCTGAAGTGATCAGCCCTGACATGGCTAGAAATCAATAAAATGAACATGAATAAAAGCCAGAGTCGGTATTACTTCCTGACAGAGCTCCTTTACAGCTATTGTTTCAGGCAGCATTCAGTCTCAGAGCAGTATCTTTTTAGCACGGTACATTGAGTTCAGAGATGCAGGAGTTTCTTTGGGAGCATAAAGATTAGAAACCACTCTCCAGTGCCTCCCTGGCCTGGCCTTATAATGAATCTTGTGGAGAGACCCCGCCATCAGGGAATCATGAGCTACACAGAGCCTTTGAGTCTACATTTACCCAACTGCAGCCAAATACATTTCCCCTAAAATGCCTTTCTCTCTTTTTTTTTGTTGCGCGAGTTGGTTTGAAGGGGAAATCAATAAGAAAGAAAATATCTGCCTCCCTAAAAGCACATGTGCTTCTTGAGTGCCTCCAAAGAACTTACCAGCCTGGTTCCCTTTGAGGCAACGTTATTTGAAATGCAAGAACTGCTTGGACAGATGACTAGTGGGTTTGCAAACCCTGGTGGGGCTGGCAAGATCTGCTCTGATTTCCTTGCGTGAAGTAACTCTATGTTTGTTCAAACTCTCTGGATGCCAGTTAACGTTCTCTGCTCAGTATTTATTATTATTTCACCTGCAAATTCTTTGCTGAGCAAAGAAAACAGAGGTTGAGTTTCATGGCTGGACTACTGGGGATGGTTTTCATCTCGGTAGTGGGTGTAAATCAGGATTTATACCAGTATAAAACTGCTGTGATGTTGGCAGGGGTGGGTAGAACTGAGCAAGAATTTTCTCATGTTCCCCGAATTTCTCTCCAAGAGCTCTAGAGCGATGGGTATGACAAGGGCTTACTTTTTATCTGCTCTGGTAGATGCATCCAGCCAGCATCACCCAGAGCTGGGCTGCTTCAGAGCTGACAAAACTCTGATTCAAGCCACAATCCCAATAAGTTACGTAAAAGTAAAACCCAGCATATGGAGACTCCCATCAGTGTTTGTGGTTTCGTGGACTTCTCAATGCCAGTTAAAGTTTTCTGGTCTTCTCCCCATCACTTTGGTGACTACACAGTGAAGATATTGTGGGATGGCCAGATCTTGTGTTACTTTGGTCTTAGGTGCAGTTTCTTGATTTCCTAGAGAAACACGTGAAAAAAAATTACAAATCCAGAGATATTCAGTGTTCCTGTGTATGCAGTTTAGAGGGGTTTTTAGTTTCCTATATGAAGGCTAGATGGAAATTTTCCAACAGAAGGAAATTCCAGCTAAGGATAGGGAGGAAAGCATAGAGTTTTCATTTTATGACCATGTTTGTAACAGATTTTATGACAAAGTTTTTCTGCATCATAAAAAACATTTTGTTAAAACCTGGATTAGCACATGAACAGCAAAGACTCAGTCTGAAAATTTAGCTGTAGGAGACCCCAAAGAAGAACTGGGGAGAAGTGGGATAGCTGGGGGGGGTGGGGAGCTCACTGCTCCGCTCTTTCTGTGGTGTTCTGGAGAAAAACACTGAAAGAAAAATGATTAAACACTAACTTTTCTTTCTTCCCAACAACAAATCTCCTCCTGAAATGCAATCTGTCTGGATGGCTTTTGTCATAGGTTCAAGTTCCCTGACCTCTGGGTGAGACCTCTTGAAGTGATGGATAGCTGTGTTTTTAACATGGAGCAGCAATGTAGAAACAGACATTGGGTTTCAAGCTAATGAGGACAATAAATCCTGCGGCCAAAAAAATAAAAAAGCAAAAGATCTTTCAAATGATGCAGAACTGCAGTAAAGCAGCACCACGAAGGGGCTGGGGAGGAGGGTTTGCCTTTAGACTTGGCCAGGGGACTGGGAGCCTTCAGGAAAAGAGCAATTCCTGCCTGATACACGAGCTCAGGCACTGTCACAGGACTTGTAGCAGCCTCCCTGCTGCTGATCGGACCATGGTCAGCCAAGGTCTGCCTCATGGACCTGGTGGTGGTAGTGAATGGGAAGCTGCCCTGTGTGTGCCAGTGCTGCCTCCTCATGGAGAAGTCTGTGGCAGGGTACCTGCTGGCTGTAGGTTGGACCTGCAAGTGGAGCTCTGGAGGTTGGGAGGGAGCTGAGCGGTGCTGCTCTTGCCTCCCTGTGGCAGAGTAGTGTAAGGCTGAAAGCCTGTCCCTGGCAGCACTGCAGAGACAACCCAGGTCTCCTGACTCAGAGAGTCCACCACTGGACTTCCCTGATCCATCATCTCCAAACAGGCAACATCCCCTTATAAACCCACCCAAAGCAATGCCACCAGGAAAGCAGCAATGGCAAGGTTTCAGATGCAACCCCAGTTCCTGCCCTTCATTTGCTGCCATGTGGTCAGGGTGGCCACCGTCCACCCTCAGTCTCACAGCAGCCACAAGAGAAGGTTTCTTTTACCTGAAACAGAAAATATGAGCATAAAGTTTGTAACAGGTGATGTCCCAGAGCAGGCAGAGCCACATGCAGTGCTGCTGAATTGCAGAGACTTCATCTGTAACCTCCCTGCCGCCCCCAATGAGATACGGCCTCGTATTCAAAGCAGGGGACAGGATGAGGGACACCTGTTTTGTTAATCCTGGCACTGCCCAAGGTTTATGCTGAGGCTTGAGATTTCAGCCAGACTAGATGGGCTTTTCCTTTCCTCTCCCGCATTTACTCCCCTCCTGGAGTCTGTGGGCACCAGTTCTGCCTCAAACCTTCACAGCCCCCGTGCCAGCAGCAGTGGTGAGAGCTCTCTCTCTGTTCCCTAGGGTCCATCACCTCCATCCGCTCCCAGCCCGTGGGAACCTGTTCCTCTCTGAGAGTCCCCACGGAGTCCCTGCAGCTGGCAGTCCGTTCTCCCAACCACGAAGGCCGCCACCGCTGGAAGATCCTCCCCCCCCACATCACACCTCGATCTCCTACTCTCAACAAGCTGCTGTGCAGACAGGTGAGAGGCCAAGAGCCTGCAGAGGTAAACTCCTTTGCAGTCCTTCCCTTTTTTTTTCCAGTTGTCTCTTGGGTTTCTTTTCTTGGAGCTGAGAGTAGAAATCCCCTTTCTAGAACAAAACAGGTTTAGTGCCATAAATGTTAATATATTCTACTCTTGGCAAGTGACACACAGAGGAAGGTTGGTTTTACCTACTTTCACCTTCATGGATGTACTATTCTATGAAAGAGTAGCTGAAGCAGAGAGAGACGATGCCCAGTTCCATTTTACCAGTGCTGTGAGAAGCCTGCAGTCAGCCCTGCACCGTGTCACTTCGGCCAGGTTGTGCTGACTCAGGATTTTGGTGTAAGAGCAAGACCAAGACCGTGCAGAAAGACCCAGCAGATACAAGCCCTGTGCCTGTAGGCTCTGGGTCTCTGCTTCAAAACTCCATCCTCTGGTACAGGGAGGGTCTGAAAGGGGCTGGCACGATGGGGTGGGGATGGGATGGTGTGGGGTGTGTTAGACCCACCAGTCATTCTGCCACGTGCCGTGTTTTATCACTGGAAGTGCCACTGGTCCAGCAGACCCCACCAGGCTCTTGCCCCATCTCTCTCTCCTCACCTTCCAGGAGGCCATTCAAACAGACTCGGTGGAGGGGCAGACTGCGGATCGCAAGGACAGCCTCCAAGCAGAGCCTGGAGAGACGCTACCGTCAGCAAAGCAGCCCCAGAGCACCTTCACCCCAAGCCCACTCCACTCCACGGCTACCTCCCTCCCTGGCACCCCCCCACGCTCCCCCCCGTCCTCCCCGCATCGCCACCCCAGCACACTCACACAGAAGCACACCTGTGGCCAGCACGGCGTCCCCAGCCGGCCGCCCAGCCCCGATGGCAGGCCTCCCAACCCCGAGGGCAGCCTCTTCGAGTCCTCCGACCTGGCTGACGAGGAGGTTCGCCACATCAACAGCTCGGCCAAAGACTGGGGAGGGGAGCGCTCGGACGCTGGGAGCTGCTCGACTTCGCCCTTCATCTCCCCAGCCCCGTCTCCGGTGCCCCTCAAGAACTGCAGCACAACCAGCCTCTCCAGGGGCAGCAGCAAGGAGAAGGACTTGAAGAAGTTCTACAGCATCGATACGAAGGGCTTCCTCAACAAGCCCAGCTGGGCAGACGACCAAAGGCGGCACTCCATCGAGATCTGCCCCTCCATCAGCGATGGGGACTGTAGCTTTGAGGACGCTGCGGAGGAAAAGCAGCGGTCCCACATCCAGACGGAGTCCGAGTACATCCACGGAGCCCGGAGGAAGAAGAAGATGAGCCCGCCCTGCATTTCTATAGATCCTCCCATGGAGGACGACGGCGGGGCGGCCTCGCGCACCAAACCCTCCGAGAACAGCATGCTGCGGCGAAGGACCCCGTCCTGCGAGTTCCCGGCGTACAGAGAGTCCCTGGAGCTCGCCGAGAGCCAGCCCGGGGAACCGGCCTCCAAAGCGGAGCGCCGGGGCCAGCCCCCCTGCCGCGGGGAGCACCTCACCATCCCCAACTTCTCCTTCGAGCAGTTGGACAGCAGCTCCTTGAGCAGCCTCTCGGATCTCCTGGACAGCGGTCAGTCCACGCCGGGCTCCGTGGACTCCCGGCCGGACCCCCCCGCCGCCTCCGAACTGAAAAAGCCGGATCACTTAAAAACTCAGTGGAGCAACACCGAGAAAAGCAAAGAGCTCCTGGGCATCACTAAGAGCCCCCTCCGGAAGGAGGACTTGGTCCCGGTGACTGTTGCAACAGAAGAAGACATTGATGACCCAGTATAGCTTTCTGGGAGGGGGGAACGGGGGGGGGGGGTCTCAAGGGCTTGACACCAATGTTGGGTTTTCAATCCGAAGGGACTGAGCGGCCGCCGGTACCCGGGTGGCTGCTCGCTGGTTGTTTTTTTTTTTCTCCTTTCTCGCAGTCACTTGTTCTTAAGCGCTGTGGAGGTTTGCAAAAAAAAACACACACAGACAAAACAAAAAAAAAAAAAGAAAAAAAAAAAACATTAAAAAGAAACCAAACAAACAGCTGGACGAAACGGTGACGGGTTTCAGGGTGGGGGGAGCAGATTTGCAAAAAGTTTTGGGGGTTTCTTTTCTAAAGGGAAGGTGGAGCCGATGCAGGAGGTTGCTTCGTTCCTCCCACACACCCCACCCTTCGTGGCCTCAATCACATTGATTCGGGTTCGAGGTGGTGGCGTTTGGGATTTGGGGGATTCTCTTTGGGTTTCATTGTTTTGTCGGTTTTGGTTCTGTTTGTTTGTTGTTTTTTTTTTAAAGATGCTCAACTTTTAACAAGGCACCTTTTCGAGATGTCACATTACGCGGGAGTGCCCAGGAGATGGGAGCTGTACATTGTCTGTATATCAGCAGTTATATAAATAGAAATAATGTATTTGTGAGATACAAAACATGGAAAAAAGACAAAAAAAAAAAGAAATATACCCACAAAAACTCTCTCTTCATAATGCACATATTTTTATAGAGAAACGATACTGTTTTTTGCATTACATGTGACTCCGCAACTGGGTGGTGTTTCCTCGGGTTTTATGTGGAACTAATTATTATGGCCATTCGTTTTCCAAATGTTTCTCTTCTTTCTTCGATTTCATTTTCTTTTTTCCTCTCCTTCCCTCCCTCCCTCCACCATCATCCCACCAGCTTCTTCTCACAGCTTTAGACGCCTCTCTCATTTTCCTTTTGTATTTTAGAGGTTGTCCTAACTACAGAAAAGAAAAAGAAAAAAAAAAACCAAATCACTACTGAATTGTAGCCAGTGCAATAACAAGTTATTCCTTCTTCTTGTCTGTACAACGGTCCTGTTGCTTTTTTTTTTTTTTCCTTTTTTTTTTTTTGTTGAACTGAAATTCAGGTTAAATGTCGCAATAATCTGAACTAACGTGCACAAACACAGTTTCTTACGTTACAAAGAAAAAAAAAAAAGATGACAAAAGGAATAAGGTAAATTTACAGAGAGATTAAAAAAAAAACAAATAAATAGTAAATTATTTAAGAAATGTATTTTGTTTACTGCAGTTTGAAGTAAATTATTGATACAGTATGTAAAGGTATAAAGAGCTGTCTTAGGTGATGTTCTTGGTGAGCATTTAAGCTAATGGTTTGTCCTCCTCGCAGCAGAACGCCTTCGAGACCTCGGGGGGAGCCATGACCCCCCTGTTTGCACTCTTTCTGTTGGTCTTCCCTCTGCACCCCCTGCACCCCCTCGAGGACACACTCACCAGGTCCCACTGAGAAGCCTCTGGAGGAATCCAGGTCACCTCTTAACACCACTTCCTTCTTTTTGGTTTGTTTTTGGTTGGGTTTTTTTTCAGTTTTGGGGTTGTTTTTTCATTTTTAGCCTCCGGTCCTTGCCCCCTCCCTACCCCTCATCCAGGCCCTCTCACCATGGGGACAGCTGATGGAAAGCTGATGCTAATTAAGAGCACTAACGAGTCCATGGCGAGGACACGCCGTCAGCCCGAGCGATGGGCAGCGGCAACGAAAAGATGAACAGGGGAAGAAAACAAAAAAAGAAAATTAATAAATTAAAACAATTGTTTTTGTTTGGTTCGTTCCATGCCGCCTCATATTTATGCATTCACATATATCTTCTGTTATTTATGCATCCATTACTCAAACAGAAATGTATCTTGTTTCACATGTATTAAACTGTATAAACTGGAAGCGTGGCCTGACTTTGTGCCGCGGAGCGGGGTGGAGCCGGGATGCGGATCCTGCTCCAGGGCATCGCCTCCAGCCGGACAGTTCCACTGCCCCCATCCCATCCCCCCTAAAAAAATCCCATCCCAGCATCTCCTAAAAAAAAAAAACAAAAAAAAAAACAACCTCTTGTCACTGGGCTGTGGGCCCTGGGTCTGAACCGGCCCCTTCCCCACCGGTGTTTGGAGCTGGTCCCAGCTCCTGCTCGGCTCCAACGGTGCCACTCGGCGAATTCCTCACCTCGCGCAGGAGCCTCCATATGTCGAGCGGCTTCGTGCCGGCTGCCGCCGAGCACCTGCACCGCTGTAATTAAGAGTCATTTAGGATTATTGTAAATAATTATTCCGTCTCGGCGGGATAGCGAGGAATTCCAGAAAATCGCCATAAAAGTAATTATTAATAGCGCTTTGGGGTTGACGGCAAACCCCTTTTGTTATATTTTAACAGCAGATTGGGGAGGGAGGGGATGAATTCCCCTGCGCTGGGCTGAATCCTGCCTGGAGGCACCTGGGACACCCCGGGATGTCCCTCAGTGGAGCAGGGGGGCCGTTCCACGCAGCTGCTCCTGCTGTTACTGCTGTGATTATTGAGCTTTGCAGGGAAAGGCAGCGTCCCCCCCTGCCCAAACTCCCCTCCTCAGTGTTCCAGCTGGTGGCCCGTGACGGTAACTCCCTGCGTGGTGACATGGAACAAGTCAGAAGGGCTTCGGAGCATGGCAGAGGTTGGAGATCTGCTCCTGCATCTCTGCCCAAGCCCCCAAGCCATGGGCTAGCACCGGTGTGAGATGGCTGACTACCGGGAGCATCCAGATCCAGGTACCAAAGCCATGATTTTGCAGCAGGAACCACAGCTTGGGGTGCATTAACAGAGGCTCCAGGGGGCTAAGGAGCAGCCAAGGGGCTATTTTATTTTATGCTCTCAGAAATGCGAAGGGAGGAAAAGAAGAGGCCCCCATCACCCAGCCAGGATCAGGACAGGACAGACATCTCCTGATCTGCTGCAGCTGGAGCCCAGGAGCAACTCGTGGAGATCACCTAAAAAAGCCCCAGTGGGCGCTGGGGGTGGGTTTTATGTTTTGAACCGTCTCCTTTGTAAAGAGGCAATTTGTTAAAAACAACACATTTCATGGAGCAGGAGCATTGAGGAAGCTGCCACCAGGGCAGGGTTTATGACAACTCTGCAAATAAACCCTGGTGAAGACACAGCAAGAGGATCCCTGGCCCAGCAGAGCCCTGGGATGCCACAGACAACTGTAGGAAAATAGGGTGGGGGGAGCAGAGGAGGGAATGTCTCCTATTTTTTAAATTTCAACTATAAAGCCTTTTTTTTATTTTTTTAATTTTTTTTTAAAGGAATAAATTTAGAAAGTGTTTGTTCCTGCCTGCTCTGGAGCGGGGACAAAGGGAAAGAGCTTTCCCAAAGCTGCTTTCCACATTTGCGGGGGTCGGAGGCACCGCAGGGGGGTGTGCGCTGCATCCAGGGCCCATCTTCACCGGACGGATGAGCCCTGGGAATGACAGTGCCACCCCACGCTGCTGGAGCAGAGGTGTCTCCAAACCCTGTCCCTCTGCCACTTGTCACCTGCTCGAGAGCAGGGGTTTCCAGCCAAGGAAAGAAAAATCCAATTCGCGGCAGGAACCTCTGCTGTTGAAAGCTTTTTTGGCAAACTCGTGCCTTATTATGCTAAAAATAAGCCTAAACCAGACCATTTAATTCCCAGTAGGAGTGTGAAGCACGGCAGGGGGGATTGCAAAAAGGCTTTCCCTGCCCACGGTTACAGTACTGGGGTGGCTTCAGGAGCCCTGGGGTTGGGCTGCTCTGGAAATCATCCCTTTCCCAGGAATCTTCCCCACCTGCCCCAGCCAAGCACAAGGGATCCCACAGGCAAAAACCCAGGAATGAAACGTCAGACCCATGAAGAGGTCGGCCCACTTTGGCAGCTTGTTGGTGGCACAGAGAGGACACACCATGGGGTGGGTTTTCACTGTCCCAACCCACACCACGGGACAGCTCAGGGACAAAATGCCCCACCTCAGGGGCATCAGCAGACCAAAATAACATTTTCTTCCTTATTTCTGAGCTTAGTTGAAGTACAGGCAGCTTGCCAAGACTGGGATATGGTCACCACCCCATGACGCCCTTCATGCAAGGTGTGGGGCACCGAGACACCACCCACACCCCAAGCAGGAGCTTCATATGGGACCTGCAGGTTCAGAGCTGCTTCGGCCAAAAGGAGAAGGGATTTAATGGCCTTTTGCTGCCTCTCAACAGCTGGTGAGGCTCACAGCCTCCTGGGGACCTGACCTCCCCGGGGCAGTCTCCTGGCCTCCACAGCCTTCCACCACAGCTGCCTGTGGGATGCAGCTGTCCCCTAGGATGGCCCGGGGACCCACTGAGAGCGTTTCGGGCTCTTGCAAAAGTACAAAAGAAGGACAAGGCAGGACCTTGTTACTGAGAGCAATTAGTGAAGACAAGGTGACTTTTACCATTTTTTTATAGCCCATGTGGCCTTGGAGGTGGCTAGGAGACTTTGCAGGGCAGGGGACTTGCCTGTCCCCTCTGACAAAGCCACACATTCCCAAACCCTATGGACATAACAGCTCCCTCCATGAACCTGCAGGAACGTGGGGAGCATCAAGCTCCGACTGAATTTCTAAGAGCAGGTAGTGACCATGACTTGCTCCCTGACATGTCTTTTGGGGACAGTCACCTGGATGTACAGGTACAAATGCCATCAGCTCCCGGAGCTGGGTCCTCAGCCCAAACCTGGCCACCACCAACCACACAGAGAAACATCTTAATGTCGCCCGGTGTTAATTTTCCTGCTGATTGAATCTCTGCAACGTTAAGCGACTTCCACCAGGCTGTCGGCAAGGGCTGCGCGGCTTAAGATCGGAAGGGAAAAGCACCGGGTAAATGCAAGTCATTATTATTTAATTGGATCCATTTCTGCTTTGCATTTTTAATGATGATTCAGTGGTGGCCATTTCTCAGCCAGGCTCTGCCCCCACCGCTCCCCGTGTCAGCAAAACCACAGCCCCCAGGGACAGCAGCGCTGGCCCGGAGCCACCTCGGCAGCCTTTGAGCAGCAGAAATCAAAAAAGGATTAAAAACCACCTTGTTGAGGAAGGGGCAGAGGAAACTGTCACAAAGTGACTTGAAGAGCCTTCGGACGGTCTCTGCTTCAGGGTTAATTCTGGGATGGCATCGAGCTGAAATTCTCTTTGTCAGGCTGGGGAGAAGAAAAAAAAGGCGTTAAAAAAACCCAACCACCAAACCTGAACCCATCCCCAGTGCAATTAGATATAACCTTTAATCTGTCAGTGTTGCGAGATCATACAGGTTGCATGAATACTAATAAGCATTTGATATTTGTACAAGCTTTCTTAGGATGAATAATTAAATTGACTTTATCCATTAAACGTTCCTATTAAGCTTTAAGTACAGGCCTGTGTTTTAATGGCTGGGACTGTCTCGTCTTCTGTACGAGGGGCTTTAATGAGATATTTTAGTCCAGGCTGCCAGAGCCCCAGCACCACCATCGCTGTCTGGGGGGTTGGAATCTCCATGACTTGTATTGTTTTTAATGTGTCCATCTGCTGCCATCCTGCTGGGGCCCTAGAATAACTCAAGCTCGTGCCAGGTGGGTGCTTGATCCTCCTCCAGCAAAATGCTGTTAATGTAGGCAGCTCCACTTCTCCCACCACGGGTTATAGCCCCTTCAGTGGGGCCAGCCCCAGCACGAGCTCTCTGTGGAGGCTGGGAGGGCAAAGAGGTGTTGCTCCAGGCTGAGGGACATGAGAGGGGTCCCCTCTTCCACCCCAATACAGGCAGCAATGTCACCAGGAGGGTTTTATACCCAGGTTGGGACTGTGACCAGGCTGGGCTGCTCCTCGTGCTCCCTTCAAGTGTGTTCACTCACCTGTAGGTCAGGGTTGGGTTTTTTTCCAGCTGTGCCCATCTCTATTCAGTGGGAAAAAAAATATCTGTTCATGGGGAAAGAGACAAAAATGCCATCAACCCTCATTATGTCATACCACGGGAAAGAAACCAAATTAATTATTTGAATATTTGATTGAAATCCATTGGAACAGCTTTCTTTTGATTCCGCTTTGCTGCACTTGGAGGCACGAGCAGCTCTCCCACCTGAGTCATCCCCCCAAAAATGCAGCTACCACCAGAGCGGGCGGCCGACGAGCAGGAGGGAGATTGTTTCCCCTCCCCTCTTCTCCCCCGAGCCCGATTATTGCTCTTATTCCTCGTGCCCTTATCGAATCCGATGGCTCCGCTGGGAACCAGATTCTCCAGTCCTCCTCGCCCTCTCCCCCTTCATCTCTGCATGTTAATTTATTCTGACTGGCTCAGACCAAGGTATTAATTAATTTTCCTCATTAACAAAAAAAAAAAAAATCTCACAAATGGTAACAAGTTTCAATACAAATTAATTCTTCATAGAAGACCGGGTATTTCACAGCTTGTTGGCAGCGACACCTCCCGTTCCCAGCTGTGCTCTGCCTGGCGGCCACACGGGCAGGGGGGCTCTCAGAGCCAGCCCCCAACCTGCTAAATTACCCAGCGTAAGAAGGGGGAGCAGAATAGTAAATATTGAAACATTTGCTCTGGCTTTTTGCCCTGCTTTTCAGCTTGGGGGGGGATAGTGGTAAAACAAGCTTGAGCTAAGGATGGAACCAGTCTCCTTGGGTTCACACCTGGCTGGGGTTATGAAGCATGGCATGTCCCCCACCCTGTCCTGGCAAAGCCACCTCCCCACTGTGCCCAGGGTGACAGGGACCCTCCTGGTGCAGCCACGACTCCTCGGGCCTCATTTCCCGTCTGGCTCGTGGTGTTCAGATATACAACACAGAAGTTGGCCCCACCTCCGTGCACCCAATCACCTTCCCACCAAAACAAATCTCTGGGTAAACATCCAGTGAGAATATCCTCCTCTGATACGCGGTTTGATGAGAGTGTCCTCCTTCCATGCCGTTTGATTTGAGCAGCAGGTGGGGAGAGCTCTGAGAACAGAAGCAAAAGGCTGTTAAGACAAAGGGCAGGGAAGCTCTCTGCAGCCTCCTCGCAGAGATAAAACGCAGGCAGGGATGAGTCAGGCTGGCAACGTTGTGCAAACAGCCTAAAAATAAAAAACGGTTTATTGCAGATTAATGACACCATAAAATGTATTTCACTGGCCATTTAGCAGGTGTTGATCGTAAATATTTGGGATTAAAAATAAACTTTTCTGCTGTGCCACTGTATTGTCGTTTCTGTCTCACCCATCTTCCCCGAGCGCCTGCTGGAAGCAATGAATCAGCCCCAGGGCTGGTTTAATCAAACTCGAAAATGTAACAGTGACAAAGTACCTGCTTTCTGGGTATCTCCCTGCAGCTCAGGACTTTGAAGCACTTTCCATCCGAGGCCACAGCAAGCAGCACCGCCAGGACCTGCCACTCACATTGAGGGCTCTACTACTGCTATTGTAATTATGCTGCAGGAGCCCAGAGCCCGGGTGATGGGCAGCAATCATGGCAGGAGATACACAGCACTGGCTCTATCGCCCTCCATCACAGGGCCATTGGCACAGCTTCTCCCAGGACCAGGAGAGCCTCCACCAGCTTTCCCCAGTCCCGACACAAGCACAGCCCTTACCCACAGAAGTGCAGAGACACCACGGTGCTCTGGCCTCCCCGGGGGCCCATCTCCCCAGGAACCCACTCGGCTCCAGGAGCCAGGTCCAGGTACATTGACTTCATTCAGAAGCTCTTAGTGACAGAGCGCCAAGAAATTTGGATTTTTTCCAGCCCCTGGTTCTTTCTGGGAATGAAGAAAACATAATTCCTTTTGCTGTTTCACCTGCCTTATTCATGGTGATCAGTGCTAAAAGGTTACTGGTGCACTTGCTAGACCAGGAATCATCCTTCTGGAGCTGGCACCTGACACTGGCACAGCATCTGCAAGAGATGACAAGTCAGTGAGCAGCAGGCGAGTGCCCTTCCTCCCCGCAAGGATGGCTGCAGCCCCAAAACCCCCATGGAGGCTTCCTGTGAGTCCCTTCGCATATCACAGGATCAGGGCAAGTCCAAGAGAAAAGGTGAACGTTTTACGTGGCCAAGAGAAACAGCAACGTTGTTAAGTAACACCCATGAAGTCGCCGTGATCCACAAGTTTTCATTATGCTTGGAAATCAAACTCTCTGATGGATCGTTAATTAAGTTTTCCAGTAGGGTAAAGCTCCTTGCTTGCTTGGGATTTCATTCTACTCACAAAGATTAAAAATGCAGCTAATTAGAACAAGACTGGCATGCTAGGGGGGAAAGAAAAAAAGGTCTCATTATGACTGGGAGGGGACAGAGTCCTTCCACAAGCAAGTACAGATGACTCATAGCTTCTGAATAACCCTGCTGCCTCCTCTCTGTCATGGGAAGGTCTCCCAGTGCTGATATTAACTCCTCCAGCAGCTGTATATTACTTGCCAGGCAAGAAAAAAAATCCTTAATTTGGCTCTTAGCTAGCTCTGAGGTAGCTGGTAGCCAAGAAAAGTGTTAATTAAACAGCCTCACTAGCTGCATTGGACAGCTGGTCGAGAACTGTTTTATTTCCCCCCCTGATAATTTTCAGTTCAAATGAATTAGGTTCTCTGAAGCATTTTTGAGGAGCTGGGGAGAAAGGATAAAATTTCAGCCAATCCCTCCCATCCCTCCTGCTTTTCTCCCATTCTTCTCTTGGCCAAATTTGTTTGCTGAATGTTAAAAAAAAACAACCACCCAAAACAACAAATAAAACCTGAAAAATCGAGTTGAAATAGATATTGACAGAGAATATGTCTATTGGAACATGGAAGGTATTTGTAAAGTGTAATGGTAGTTGATTTGCAGTCCAATATAAACGACACCACCCCTTTCAACAGAACAGGCAGTATCCTGGGGTGTCCCTTTGCCTTGAGGAAAGACACACGCAATGAACAGTCCACTGCGTGGCACTGTAGAGAGCAAAGCCATCTCCTCCAGGTCTGCCAGAAGGGAGAAAAAAATGGACCTAGGGATGAGGACAAGGACTGAGGTGTTGTCCCAGCCGTCCTAGTTTGCATCTCTGCTCAGCCCATGTGAGAAAGGTCTCTGACTTGTTGCACTCACAGCACAGGAAATCCAAACAGGCTCTGAGACAGGGTTTTCTTCATTCCTTCCATCCTTCCTCAGAGGGCCTGGAGGCAATGACATGCCCCTTGGATCGCTCTCAATGAGGGGACCATCATCCAAGCTGCAGGAAGGAGATGAAGAGACGACCTGCAGCAGATGGTGGACGAGCCACCAAGCCACCACATGTGTGGGCAGTGAAGCTTCCATGGCCCAGCCAGGCCAGCACTGTCCCATCATGGTCTCTGCAGGGAAACAGTAAGACTGTAAGAACCTCACTGAGGGTGGTGAGACACTGGCACAGGTTGCCCGGAGAAGCTGTGGATTCCCCATCCCTGGAAGTGTTCAAGGCCAGGCTGGATGGGGCTTTGGGCAACCTGGTCTGGTGGGAGGTGTCCCTGCCCAGGGCAGGAGGTTTGGAACTTGATGATCTTTAACTTGATGATCCAACTCTAACCATTCTGTGAGTCTATGACCTGGTCAGCAGATTTCAGCAGTTCCAGCTCTGCAGAGACTCAGCACACTTGTCTGCCTTGTTTACAGGCAAAATTCACCCCCCTTCTTTTAATTAGAGCAGGCTAATTAAAACAGCACAATCCCATTTCCACCCCTTCCCACTGGATGTGCCAGACAACAGCGTTGTGGAGTCACGGCTTTCTCCCGCAAGGCCAGGGCAATAATTGCCTTGCTGCAGGACACTAACGACCACGCCGCCTTCCCCCCTCCTCACACCAGCCTGGCTCGGGAGGGGCAACCCTCCAGGGACCCCAAAAGGCACCCTTTCCCGCCGGTCCCAAATGCTTTTCCTCCCGGGAAAGCACCTGGTGGCTCTGGTCCTTGCTCAGAGCAGAGGGAGCCACTTCGGCCCGGCCGGCAGCAACATCTAGTGGCCGTGTCCTTGGCGCCTGCTGCCGCCAGCCCCCGGCTGCGCTTTAAAAAGAGCTTACTGGGGGTAATATAGGCTAATATTTAAAAAGCGATAAATCCAGAAAGTTCAAAACACGAGGCGGTATGAAGAATAGCGGGGGAGAGCGGAGCGGTGGGCCTGAGCTCCGGCCCCTCAGGCCTGGTGGGGCGGCCATGGAGGTGAAGGGGCTGCAGGGCCAGGCCGCAGTGGGGATGGGGGGGACGCGGCTGGTCCGGGGGGGGAGCTACCCGAGTTTTGGGGGGGGGGGATCTGTCAGCGTCTTGGGGGTGCCTGCCCTGTTTCTGGGGCGATCCGCCCGTTTTTGGGAGGCGGGGGGGAGCCGCTCCGCGAAGCGCCGTTCGGCGGAGGAAGTGTGTCCCAGCCGCCGCGCCGTCCGTAGCCATGGCAACGGCTGGAGCGCGGCCCCTGGCAACGGGGAGGGCCGCACCCGGAGCCATGGCGGCCGCCGGCAGCCCCAGCGTCTTCTTGGTGGCGGTCAACGGGCAGATCGAGAGCGGGCAGGTGAGCGGGCCGCCACAGGCAGGGTGGGGAGGTCCCGCCGGCCCCCTGAGGAGAATGGAGGCCGATCCCCCGCGACACAGCCCGGCCTGGGGCTCAGAAGCGCGGGCCCGGTAACGCGGCCCTGTGTCCGCCCGGGCGCCGGTGAGGCCTCAGCCCCCACCCGGTGACTTGGGTTGGCCCCCATTCCCTGTAATTCCCCGCCATCACAGCCTCTCTCCCCCGCAGTTCCCCGGGTTTGACGATCTCTACTGCAAGTTCTGCTTTGTCTACGGCCAAGACTGGGTTCCCACAGCGGTAAGACCCCATTGTGCATCCCAGAAAGGGGGCTACAGTGGGCTTAGTGCAGGCCCCTGCCTCACGCCATGTTCACCCCACAGGGCCTGGAGGAGGGCATCTCCCAGATCACCTCCAAGAGCGACGTCTCGCCCAGCACACTCGTCTGGAACTTCCCCATCGACATTACCTTCAAGAGCACTAACCCCTTTGGCTGTGAGTGCTGGGAGTGGTGGGATCCATCTTGCAGACCAGGCACCCCTCTCACACCCCCTTCCTTTGCAGGGCCACAGATTGTAGTGAGCGTCTACGGACCTGACTTCTTTGGAAACGATGTGGTCAGAGGTTATGGAGCTGTTCATGTTCCCTTTACACCAGGAAGGTGAGGTCAGAACCTGTTGTTCACAACTGAAACACAGATTTTTTTTTTCCAGTTACTATTGTTTAAGAAACAAAAATGCTCCCATATGTCCTTATCGTGTCTTGTTCATTTGGTACAAAGCGCATGGATTTTCTAGCAGCAGCCCCTGGTTATCAAATAATTTTTGGTGATCCTGTAGACAACGCTGTAGGGTCAAAACTGGTGTGTAGAAAGCCCAAATAGAAGGTGCAGTACTCTTGTTCTTCTCTATCACCCTCAGCACACATTAAGCTTTCATTCTTGCTCCTGGAAATGGAGGCAGACATGCTTTTCCTGTGTAAACATGCCCTTTATATATGGGAGGGCAAGTATTTTTACTTTGAGAGGTTCAGTAGTCTGATGTGCCTTTATTAATATCAACAGTCTTGCCAGTGCTCTTTGATTCATTTCTTAAGTTCTGTGTCTCTCATGTTTGTTTTAGGCATACAAGAACTATTGCTATGTTTGTTCCAGAGTCCACATCTCTGCTGCAGAAGTTTACAAGGTAATAATTAAATACCTCTTTTTTTCTTTTTAAAGAAGTCCTTCTTGTTCTTAGTCACATTTTACAGAGCATGTTAGTTGTCACTGGTCTCCAAGGAGGTGTGCTGCAGTCCATCCCTAAATCTTACTGTAGCTTGGGGCTTTTCTTGAAGGATAGCCTCATTCCGAGCAACCTGGAAAGCAAAGGCAGAACATGGAAATACAATTCCCAGTTCTACGTGGGATTACTCTGCGTAATCAAGAGTTGAATCGGTTTCAAAAACATCTTTGCCATAGAAAAAATCTGTCTAGACAAGAAATAACTTGTATTTAACATAATCTGTATGAAACTGGTTTCTTTTTTTTTCCTTAGAAAGACAAAACTTATCGTTGATCAGCAGTAAAGCAAATCATTCTTCAAAAACCCTCTACTGCAAACAAAAGCTGGGAGCCTCATTAAACCCCACTTGGATTTTTTAACATGCATGTAATGAACTGTATCAAATCCAAACACTACCGAATGTATCCAATTAATTCTTTTCTGTTTTCTTCTCCAAGCTGGTTCACGGGGAGACGTCCAGAATTTACTGACCCCAGAGTGGTAGCACAGGGAGAAGGAAGAGAAGGTAAGTCCCTGTGGGAGCTCCTGACTGTAACCCAGCAGGGCCACAGCTTGGCCATCCATCTTCTGTTAAAAAAAAGACTAGTTGTTGAACTCTTCAAATATCCAAGTAGGACTGTTCTTAGCAGGAACAACCATTCAAACACCTCCCTTAACCAGTTTTATTCACATCTTCTTTCTTCCAGTAACGAGGGTGCGATCTCAAGGCTTCGTGACCATTTCCTTCAATGTAATGACCAAAGATATGAAGAAGTTGGGCTATGAAGTGAGCTCCAGCGACATGCAGAACCCTTCCGTGGTGCCTGAAGGGATTCATAAGTATTGACCCAGGCAGGGGATGCTCAAAGGCTCACAGAGAAGTTAAGCACTTTGAGGCTTTTTGTGGCAAAGGGAAACGAGTGTCTGACTAAGCTGAGAAAATTTCACTTGAGACCGTTATTCCAAAAGAAATACAAGTCCACGAGGCTTTGGAATAATCATCCAAGTATAATTATTTCAGTAATCACACCCGTTGAAGTATTGTGTAAATTAATGTAATCACATAAAATATAGCGGTTTTATGAGTAATATCAGACAATCTCTCAAGACCTGTAACAAAGTATTTTTTATGACAGCCTTTTGTACGTTCCTTATATACTTAAAGAATAGGAAAGTTTATAGTTGTAGCAGTTTTCCTGTGTTTAAAATCATTGCAAACCCAGTTCTTTTTACTAATGTGATAGAAATGGGAAATTAAAATTATTTCACTGAATCCCCCTCTAAGCTAATGCTAATGCGCTTCTTTTAGGCCCAATAAGCCCATTTTTCTAAATATTTATTTATATTTCTACTGCCAGGGGTTTTATTTGTTTGTGCCAGAATGGGTATTTCTAAGCCCTAAATCATCCAGGAGCTGCTATTCTTACAGGTACAAAAGAAAAAGAAGTGTGTGCTGCAATGATATCTGACTAATTGCTTGGTCATTTTAGTATTTAAATTTAGGCATGTAATCTCTTGTGTTTGTCTGCAAATACCAAGAGAGGACTGTGAGAACAACTTTACCTGATACCACCCTGTGAGCGAACTCCCGGGACCTTGAAACTGTAAAAACACAAGTAATAACAGACAAAACACCCGGTTATTAATGGTAGTTATTGGCAGTTATTATTTCATGCTGAGCAGTGTGACTGAATAAAGATAATTTCTGAAAAGATAATGTGATCGCTGTAATTTTGCTGTAAGCATTAGCATCTTCTATACTATTTATAAATACTTTTCCAAACATGTTTACAGATGATTTGTCATCTTTTTACCTATTTTGTTTTTGTTGGTTTCACACTTCCAGGAAGCTCCTCCAGCAGCTGTTTCGGCCGCTGTCGTAATTTCTAAACTGAGTTATGTTGGAATCCAAATTAATAAGTATTTCCTGATGGCTCGGAGGGGGTGCATGGAATTTTGCTTCCTTTTCAAAAGTGTTTGGGAGGCAGCTACGGTATAAATAGCAGGATAAATATCTGTGTTTGAAGCACTTGGAAGACAAACATTAAACCTACTACGGCTTAAATATCATTTTTCCCTTGATTGCAGTTACCTGCCCCCATTCCGATAAGAGCAAAATGGCTCGACAGAGACTCTGCTCATGAGAAACCGGGCAAAGCCCAGAGTTGGTGCCCCCCAGGGGCGCAGGGATTTTACCCACAGGCACCACCACCCGTCTCCTCGCTTGCTCCGACTTCAAACGAGTCCTTGAGCCACCAAAACCCACACCCGCATGCTCACAGCCAAGCTGCAGGGACCCTTGGAAGAAAAAAAAAAAAAAGAAAAAAACAGTGAAAAAACAGGATTTAGAAAAAATAACACCCCCCCTCAACTCCCTAAATCAGTATTTATGGCACATGACTAAGCCGCTGCCTGCCGTATTAGGGCTTTTTGTCTATTTTCTTAGGGGTTGGTTGGTTTTTTTGGGGTGGTTTCTTTGACTCCTCAGAGTCTCGAGAACATTAACAACCTCCCCCACCTTCTTCAAGGCCTTAAGAATAGGTTTATTTCACGAGCACTTCCCTGTGGGAGGTTTTTGGCCTGGCAGAGTTTGCTCCTCACACGAGGCAGCACGTGGGGGATGTTTTCGGTGGGTGTTTCCCGAGTCCGATGCTGTTCCTTTGACGGAAGATCCCACTGTTGGTGTCTCTCAGAAACGTGCTCCTCTCCCAGAGACAGGTTTCCTGCTGCCCTTGGAATTTTCTGGAAAACTGTCCCTGGTGTAACCCTTCGGTGCTCAGGGGTGGTGGAGAGTCAGCAGCTGTTTCACCCTGGAGAGAATCTCTGCTCTCCTGACAGAGGAGTAGAGATGCCGCGCTGTGCTGCAAGACCAGGAGACATCAATGAGGACATAAATTATGACCCGTAATCGTTCCTTGTCAAAGTTTAAAAGCAACCAAGCTTCAACAACAGCCAAAACCCAGAAAAATCCTGCAGAGTTGAAATTGGCCATTAACCTCCTCATTCAAGATGGGCAGGGAAAAAAAATAATATAAAAATCTTTATTCAGAACATGTGTCTTGACACCAGATGAGGCTTCAAGGTGGTCAAAACAGAGACCCACCAGAGGTGAATGAAGCCTGAGAGACAGTTGAGGACTTTGCAGAAGCCCTTCTCCACTCTGGAGGAACAGGACCAGGCTCACTTCATGGGAGAGTTTTCCTGACATCACCCTGGAGGGAGACAGCCCAAGGCACGGACTGAAGAGCAGCTTGGGAACCAAACCCTCCAGGAAACAGAAAAGCATTTGGACAGTTTTTTGAAACTGATATTTGCAAGCCCTTTCTACCAAAACTAGAAACTGCAGCATCAGCTCCTGCCCTCTCGTGGCAGTTTTCAACCTCTAGGAAGATGCTGGAGGTTGCTCATAACAATTAGCTAATGAGATTGCGTGAAGGACACCCAAGGTTTTCCTGTTCCTACGTGGAAAATCGCTCAGTGCAATGGTGCCAGCTGCCCTGCTGCTGCCCTTGTCCCGAAAGCGCGGGGCAAACACTGCTGGGTGCCACGAGCCACTTTGGTGGCCTCTCAGGGAGCAGGACTGAGCCAGAAATCTCTGATTCAGTGAGCGCTCAAGAGACTGTCACCGTCCCGAGGCGAGCGAGGCTGTTGTACGACAGCAGGACTGCAGCAGCTAGAAGTTATCTCCAGCTGAAAATGAGAGTCTTGGAGATGGATTAAAACCGATAGCAACTGCTCCCCAGCAGCCGTGTCCTAGCAGGAGCCTCCTGTGAAATACTCCAAGGGAAAAAAAAAAAAAAACACCAACCCCAAAAAGCACAGAAGAGGCAGATTTGAAGAAAAATTCGAGCTTCAGGTCCAACTCTTCTTGGGCTCCTCACTGGCAGCATTTCATCCCATCGCAGCCCCAGGATGACCTGTCTGTGCCGAGGCCACTGGGGCATCACGCCAGGACCCACCACCTGCAGAGATGGCAGGGGCTAAACACCCTGGATCTGTGGTCCTGGACATGGGATCCTCGAGCAGGAACACAGCAGAGACATTAGAGGCGGCCTGTCCTGCATCCCTGCGAGGGATGCTCAGCCCATTCCTCCTCTGCCCATTCACCTACAGGGTGTGCGCTGCAGAGGGGACCCCTGAGGTTTTTTTTCATCAGCTGGAGAGTTCTCTGGGAGGCAAGATGTGGGTGAGCTCAGACCCCAGGAGCTGAGGCACTCATGGCCCCCAGAACAACCTCTACGTTTGAAGCACAAGAGAAAAAAAACAAACCATAAAACAACACAAAACTGCAGCTCCCACCAGCCTGCAGGGAGCACCCAGCACCTTCCACTGCAGCAGAACAGAGGCCACGGAGCAGCTAATGAGGGCTAGGCTTGAGAGAACTTGAGTTCCTGGCCATCTTCAGGGAACAAATCCTGTTAGAAGCCATGCTTTGGCCACCAAAACCAGCCCTGAGCCCCCAGGAGGGAGGCTGCAGAGAAGGAGGGTGCCCGCTCTCAGGATAGGGTGCGAGCGATTCAGTCTGTCGTCCTTCAGAGGGAAGATCACCAGAAGCATCTAACTGCTGTAGGCTTCTATTTTTACACCTCTATTCAGGCCAAGATATTTAAGTACTCAAATTCACCTCGGAGAATATCACTACATTTAAAGCCAGACTTGCTAATGAAGACATTAAAAAGCGAAAAAGAAAAAAAAACCCACCGCTGTCACCCAATACAACCCCAGCCAGCCCACGGCCTCCTAGGCGGTACACGCTGTTACACCAAAGCTTCAGCTTGGTTAAACCAATAAATTTCATTCCCCAGCCAATAAAAACCCTCAAGGAGAACATGGAGCTCATTGCCCGATTGTCACAGGTTCCACGTTCCCACCCCGGTGTGGCACAAGGAAGGGGTCTAATGATTTTCCACCTCAGAAATCAGGAGAGGTGGTTCATCCACAGCGCTAGGGGCAATCCCACAGGGGTTAGTGACAGCATGGCTGGTGGGACAAGTCCACAGAGAGCCACCATCCCACGGAGGGCATTCAGCCCTTGCCTCCATCTGCTCCAGCAGCAGGGCATGAAGTTCTCCTCCAGCCCCTGCCTATCTCAGGTGTGCAGCGTGATCCCATATGCTGTCATGGAAGCCAGGAGAGCACATGGTTTCACAAAGGGGTTATTGGGCAGCTCTATCGATGACCATAAATGCAACATCTTTGCTCCAGGAATGTCTTTGCTACCAGCAGCAGGACCTGGGCAGGATGAAGCTCTGATCTGATCTACAGCAGCTCCAGCACCCAGTGTTTAAACAGAGCTCAAAAACCACGATGCTATACCTACTTGTGAGGATCTCCCAGAGCATCTCCAAGCTGTCAAACCGCAGCGCTGGTGGCACTGATGTCCTGCTGAGAGTTCTCGTCAGGCAGCAGCAGGCAGGGAGCTGAGAAGACAAACTCCACCGTGACTGCTGCTTTATCCAGCTGTTTGAAACATCATCGATTTTCCTTCACCTGAGAACAGGAACACAGTTGCTCAACAAGCAGCACATGTGCTGAGAACAGACCAGGTAACGTGTCCAGGCTGCTTTTATCTTTGCCGAACACACACAGATGACCTTTTTAGTACCTGCTCCCTCCACCCCCAACATTTCATCCACCTCCAGCAGCCTTCATCCCTCCGCCTTCATCCCTCCGCACACGGGTGAGTTAGCGGGTGCCTGTGCTGTCTGCTGGCCATGAAGATACCCAGGTGCTTTAAAAATATTTTGTACTTTTAAAAGCATTTTCGATCAAAGTTTCAATCCACCTCACAGCCAACACTTCTGCTGGTCACCAGTTCACTTTATGAACCCAGTTTGCACCAGCAATTCTAGGATAGATTTTCCCCTCATCTCTTCAAAGAGATATTTACCGAGTCCCCGAAGGTCCCACGACTCACTTGGCTCCCCCCAAAGCTGGAGGACACTCTATCTCCCCCCAGGGCATCACCACACTCCTCCATTCATCATTTACGACTTCAACCTCTGCAAACCACCGGGTTGTGTTACACTGGTAGGACGCCAACCCCTCATTGATCACCAGACCGCTGCCAATTAACCACCCTAATGGGTAATTGGCCGGGACGTCTGAAGCACCAAAGGGAACTCATTGAAGCCCCGAGTCTCCAACAATTAGAGGGTACGATCGATTGACAGCAAAACACGGAGGGACAGGGTTGCAGAGACAGGGTTGCTACCACCGTCTACACCACCAGGCTCCTGATAATCCTGATAATTAATAATTCTGATAATTTATAATCCTGAGCCCACGGGCAAACTTGATAAATTGATAATCCTGAGCTCCCAGACAAACTCGTGTCTTTATGGAATCAGTGTTCGCTCGTGTCCCAGGACAGGGGGGAGATTACCTGCAAGGCGGACGGCAGCTAACTTTGAAAAAGCAGAAGTTTTTAACGTCAGGGGCCGTACGAATCACACCAGTTCTCCCAAACGCCACTGCCAGGCTGCTGCAGGAGCATGGCCCAGGCTCTTCTCCCCCAGGTCAACGGAGAGGAGCAGGAGAGCAGGAGTTGCACCACTGAGCCCAGTACAAACACGAGGCAACGGCAACATACGCATTCAGCAAAAATATTCTGGCAACACCGGGGCGGATGAGGGCAAGCCGCTAGATACTACTTTATCCAGGCAGCCCTTTTCCTCCCCAAGAGCAGGCAAAACACCACCTCGCTTCAGAGAAAGGGAAGAGGAAGCCCGGGCTGGGGCAGAGCAGCTGCCCAAGGTCAGAGGAAGGCTCGGCTACAGCCAGGTCTCTCACAACAGGCTCTATCAGCTCAGGCCCCCTTGCAACAGCCGGCAGCTTTCACCTCCTTTTTTGTGAGTAGGAGAGAGCCATCACAAAATTTCCCACTTTGAGCCCTTCCATAGCGAGCAGCTTTATTTTAAAGCGTGCAATTTCGAGAGGCCAGAGTAAAACAGTGAAGAATTGATCCCACAAAAGGAGAGCCCGGGCAGGGGAACAATGTGTGGATGCACAGACGAGCCCTCCTGCAGAGCGAGGTGGAGAGCATCCTCCTGTGAAAAGGAGGCGCACAAAAACAAATGGGTACCTGAGCTGCCACCCCTGGCAAAGGAGGTTTTTCTTCTTATCAGCTCAAACACAGAAGCAAAATGAATCGAAGACCTGACCGGAGGCAGCACGGACACCAGGGTGTTAGGGAGGCAGCACCGCAGAGCTCTGCATCACAGGCCTGAAACCAAAACAGACACCTTCCCCCCAACCCCCGCCGCCCTTCCAAGCCCTCCAGCACCACTGCGGTTTCAGCATTAAGAAATTAAGTATTTGATTAGCGATCAGTCTGATTGGCAGCAAACCATAACTACAGGAAACCCGAAGGGGCTGTGGAGAGGCAGCTCTCAAAATAACCCGCTAATGAAGTACCCTTCAATTTAAACCATCCCGAATTAGAAGCTGAAAGGAGTTCCCAGCTGGAGGCAGGCTGGCTGCTGCCCCATGGCAAGGCCACTTGATCGATGGGACAGAGCCAAGACCGCGGGAAGGGCGAGACTGAACTATGGCAAAAATGGGAAGCAAGGTCTCCCAACGTCCGTTTTCTCACGGTTCCCCAACCCTTATTCCACGGCTTTGAAAGTCACGCCTTCCCCAGACTTCTGTCTTGACATAAGTTATGGAAGCCTCCACCGAGACAGCACTCGACCATCCCTCCAAAAGCGCCGTTTAAAGGGTAACATGGTTGAAAGAAGCAATTCAGTCACCTGCAACACAACAAGTCTTCATTTTTATTGAGTTAGTAAGGTCTCAACTGATTCTGATTTAAGTGATCTATAAGAAACCCTCCTGTCTCATCGCAAGAGCAGGCCTGCCCCAGGAAAGCGACGAACGCGTGGAAGAAATCACATTGACAACGTACAAGAAGCATTAACTCTGACGGTGAGATTCCTCCCGGCACCTAGGACTTGGAGCACAAACCTTAAATCATCTCAACCAATCCATCGATTTTCTGGAAAATGAACCCGAGCGTGGCAGCGACAGGTTTTGGTTTGGTTGTTTGGTTTTTTTTTCCCCAATGGGATTATAAACACTACGCAGTCTCGAAAAAGCAACACGGCTGGAATATAAGCAATACAATTTTAATTCTGACCAGTCACCTACAAACCCCTTGTCTTTCCACTGTTCTGATGGCATTATTAAATATCACATTTGTGACATCGCTCGGGAAAAATGACACAAAGATACAGACATTATGATACAATAGTACAAATGATAAATTATTTATACAGTAAATAATGTCAATAGTCAGCACAAATTCATAAAAAGCAGCCGGCTCCCAGTATTATGAAAACAGTTTGGTAAATATTTAAATTGTAACACTTGTAAAGGAAGCGAGTCTTGTGAGATTCTGCTGTGAAAAATAAACCATATATTTCTCCACAATTTGTGCAATATTAATACATACAGTACACATTAGAAACTGTAACAGCAAAAGGGAAGATGGATAACAATAGTTGTGTCTTAGCTACGGGACTTCAAAAAGACTGTAAACACCACAACCCACCATGGTTTTCCTTCCCTGTCCCCTCAATGTAGTTTAGTTTCTATATAGTATAAAACTGAATAAATAACTGAGCTTATTTTGGGTTTAAAATTATGCCAAGGTTTTTTTTTTTATTTTTTTTTTTACAAAATATTTAACATTTTATCTTTGGTCAATTTGACCAGTAAGGCTATATTGGGATACTAACATTTTAAAAATCAAAAGCACTTTGAATATTCGCAAGTGAGAAAAGAAGGGGAAGAGGGAAATGCATTTGGAGAAATACGCCAGAGCAGATGTGATGGGATACGCACGCGTCCTCCATGCAAGAAGCGGGAGAGCGAGGAGGGAAGAAGAATTATTCTGGAGAGCAGTTAAATTATGGCAAAAAAAAAAAAAAAAAAGAGAGAGAGAGAAATTTACTACCATTCTGGGCACAACTGAAGCTTCACCTGGCGAGACACAGCACCCACTGGTGTCACTGGTACACTGGTACAGCACCCCATGCCGCAGGGCACTGAAGGGATGGGCACATCTCCAGCCCAAGAACCGAGAATCCTCCAGAACCCAGGATTTACCAAACCAGCTGCTTTTCCCCTTGAACTCGGCTCCTGCCACAGCCCCCATCAGGCTGGGAATCTCGGCACGGTCCGTCCTCAGCCTAACGCTTTACAGCGCCAGAGTCTGGGATGAGCACTCTTCAGCGTGCCTTTCCATGGCTTATTGTGCGATATATGTCTATACACATCTATATATATATATATATAAAATGTAAAAGTAATACAGCTCTTACAGAAGTGGCTTGGTAAAAGCAACAATTTGCCATTCAGCAGTTTCATGAAGCGAGGGCTCCCTACCAGACCGACAGCACGTTGTTAGCAATTCATGGTGACAGATCACGGCTCTGAATTGTAGATGACTTCATCGATTTAAATACTTATTACCAACCCCCAGCTTGCCTTCAGAAACAGTTACCTAGTGTTTAACGCCGTTACAACTTTTTTGGCCGAATAGACAGTGCCCCAGCTCACTGTTGCAAATGCATTCAGGTGATAGACTAAGGGAAAAACATCAAGTGACCTCAATTCCACTGTTTATAAAACTAAATTGGAAAAATAATGACGGATAAATCTTGCCACAGATCAATTGGAAAGCGCTTACCCCCCACCCCCCACCCTCCCCATCTGCAAGAATCACACCCTTCCTGGTCTACACTTTTCAATAACTTCAACAACAACAAAAAAGTAAAGTATTTTTCCTTACTCTGAAAGGCAACATGAATGTTTTTTTGTTTTGTTTTGTTTTTTAAAGACATACTGGGTGTGGACAGTAATTCTCTTTCCTCCTATATAAACAAGAGCAGATGAATATTCCAAATCCTACTTGCAAATTCAACAGTATTCAAGAGGATAGAACAATCTGCATAGAAACATCCACACATTTAGCATTCCGTATACTAATAGAGCTACACTGACCTACACAGCTAAAATCTGTGATTGTACCCTAGATTTGATAGTCTTTCAGCCTCCCTTACTCACCCAAAAGATATAACCCAGTCCCTTCCATGTCAGCCAGCCCCTCTTTCCCCGAGGCACAGGACCCAAGACTGGCACAGTCCCACACAGCATCATTAAACCACAACACACAACTCTGGCAATTTCTTTCAGCTTCTTTGTTTTGTAGTTTGTTTTTGTTGTTTGTTTGGTTTTTTTTACCCCCTCCTAACTAGGGAAAGGCCACCAAGATGCATCAGTTCGTTCCGAGAGATGCCCTCAAGGCAGTAGCAACCACTGGGACATCCCTTTCCACATGGCTCTCCAAAGCAGAGCTGGGAAACGTCGCCGTCTTTGAGAAGGGCCAGGTCTCCACCAGAAACACCGGCTGGAACCTGAGCGTGGTTTTAGTGCCGAGGAGTCCAGACATGCAAGTTAAGAAAAATGTATAGTTCAGCTTACAATTAATACGGTGTAAATGGAACCGGTTATTAATATGGAGTGCACCTTTCGTTAAGTAAAATTAGTCAATAAAATTAATGCGTCGTGTTTGTACATTAGGATTTTTAACATCTCAAGAAGTATTACAAGAAAAAAAAAAAAACGGCCTCTCTTCCGATCTTCATAAAGGCTAAAGGTCTGTCCATTTTGGTAATCGGAAAACGGGAACAAATCAAGGGAAAGGCGACTTTAGTGTTTTTTCTTTTTAATGTAGTCTTAAATCATGTTATGCTCAAATTCAATTCATCTAAAAATAATTAGTCACGAGAATTTGTTTTGATTTGCATTATGAATACTTCATTTAAAAGTAAATATTTTAGTGTTAATCTTCCCTTTTAAACTCTCTTTACAGAAACAAAGAGCTAAAACCATAAATAAGAGGGCATTAAAACCATAGAAATGACATTTGCCAATATCTTAATTTTTCAGCCAGACTTGATAAATCTATCAAAACCAGACAGTTAAATAAGAACCACATTATAAAAATTAGCAAAAAAAGGACTATTAGGTAACTCTGCAAACTCAAATATGAAACTGTACTAAACAAAATATGTGCAAAAGTATACAAGAGTAACTGCATATAGCAAGGTTAAGCCTGAATTAGTTTTAAAGCTTGCCCCAGTGAAACTGAATTCAAAGTTGTCCCGCTGTATTTCTTTTTTTTCTTTGTTTTTTCTTTCTTTCTTTCAACTCACATTATAAGTCAAATAAAAAACAAAATACACATGATAACTTCCAAACGAAGCTGGTACTGGACAAGCACAGAGCAGGACACTCACTCAGCAGGAGTGCAGCATGCCACTCACAGAGAGTTCCTCGGGAGTCCTCGGAGTAGTGTACAAATTCAACACCGCATACAACAGCACACGTTATACTTGACAACTTGAGAATGTTCTTGGGGTGTTTTTTTGTTGTTTGTGTTTTTTTTGTTTTTTTTTCATTTTCCTTTCGAGACAAACTTGCTTTCTCAGTCAAACCTCTGATAGGAAAGCAGTGTGATTTTTGCGTTGCAATGTTTAATGCATAAAAACCAGCCACCTGGGCCCTCCGAATCGTTCTCTTCTAAGAGTAAGGACTATGGGTGAACCAACAGTCTAGAACTGTGTATAGTTATGTGCAAAACATTCACTAGCACTCTGAATCTCAGGTCTATCATATGGGTATAGGAAGTGACAGATGCAGGTAAATAGTAATTTCAGGATCCAGCACATCATCTGACATCTACAAAATAGCCAACGGAGTTTTAAAATGGCAGGTTCTCCCTAGAAAGTGTATTGAAATGATTAACAAAGTAACAAAATGGGCAGAATCTAACTTTGGTGAAAAGTCTGAACATTTCACATAATGCTCAACAAGCCAAAGTAAGGTACCATCTGTAGCAAAGACTAGATTTAGATTAACTGGTAAGTAGAGACAACTCTTCAAAGATCATAACTGTAAACTGCAAATCTACTTCCAAGTCTCTTACACACCGTTCAGTCCACACAGGCCACGTTCATTTCGCTGTAAAGACTTCAGCCTGGAAACACTATGAAAAGAAAAGTTCCTTTAATTGGGTCTTTATAGGAGAAAAGGGTTAGTTGTATTTGTAGGCTGGGATGCTGACGGCGGGATTCCTGTACTGTGAAGAGGTTGGGTCATTGATCCTGCAATGCTCATGTTCAGCCCCTGGCCCATCCTGGTTATCGAGGCCACAGTGCCCATAGCTGGTATAGGTGCCATTCCCACGGGCACGGGGGCCATGGAAGACAGAGGTATTGGCTCCATGCTCATCGGTGGCACAGCGCTGAAAGAAGGGCTGGTTCCCATCACAGGGCTCGCTCTCATCTGATTGAGAGTGAGGGGCTGAGGCTGATTCACTTGGAAGGGGTTGATTGGAGTCGGTGCTGTAGCGGCACCTGGTTTTGAGAGAAGAAGGGGGGAAAAGGGAAAGAGATCACACCTCCATAAACATGAGGCTTTGGAGATTGTCTTTTCTGGCAAAG
This sequence comes from Gallinago jamesoni, assembly GCA_025769975.1. NCBI lineage: Eukaryota > Metazoa > Chordata > Aves > Charadriiformes > Scolopacidae > Gallinago > Gallinago jamesoni. The sequence goes on along the minus strand of JAOQGH010000069.1, from coordinate 5,497,033 downwards.
AACGCACCTTTTGTACATCCCCACATACTTCCAACCCTAAAACACCCTGAGGAACCTGTGGGGGTGCCATTCAGCTAACTGGAGCTGTACTGGTAAACAAGTACAGTCTGCTTCCTTGAATCTATCAATGCCACAAAACATTCCTTTGCTGATCAACAATTTCCCTTTCTGATAGTAGTCACAGTAGAGACAGGTTCTAAATTTGGTTATCCAGAACATGCCTAACCATGACATCCAGATCACTAATTGTTTTTTTTAAAATGCTACTTAAAATTTATATTACGCAAGAGAACTGCAGGCTCTCAGTGCTCCCGTACTGCAATCTGGCTTGTGCGTTCACTTCAAGCTCTCATCCAGTCAACTCCATTTCAAAGCTGTACATGTTTCTGGCACTAAGTTTTGACAAGAATTCGTAAAGTAAACAAGTTGTTTCCGAATTGCAGCGGTGCTAGAAAAAGCAGAGAATAACTTTCCCAGTGTTTGAGGTTCCTTGGACTGCTGCCAACTCTACAAATTCCTTTTACCGTATATGTATAGTGTTATTTGGATGGCCCAGTGACCCCTTATAAACTTTTTGTAGTAACCGGTAATGGCAGATACACAGACTTCCTCTTGCTAAACACTGCCAAGCCTGTTCAGAATTACTGGGTTTTTTCCTACCCAAGAAGTTTAATAAACTGTCTTTTTTTTTTGTTTTTAACTGGAAGAGTGAATAAAATAAATACTGCAACAGCATTTTAAAGTATTTCATCACACCAGCACCACAGAATGTTTCAGTGCAAATGAACAGCTTTTAAAAAATATATACATCTTCCCTGTGTTTAGTGTCACCATCTAAGTCTGCTATAGTAAAGGCTCACTTTTAACAGGGGCCAATTTACAAGAGAACTGCAACAGTCTATTTTTTAAAAAACACACTGAGAGTGTATTTTGATCAAAACTAGCTTATCGTGCCAGCCTAAAGACAGCCTGACAAGCAACCCGCTAAATTATACTGCAGTCTGCTATCTGGGACCTCTGGTTCAGTCCAAGATGCTACTGTGCCTGATGAAGCACAAGCAAAAGGGTAATTCCTACCTGCGTCCACAAGAATCTACTACCTCTTATCCTCCCAAGGGATTCTCTGGTGGCACATGTTCACATCTTGCCTCTTCTGGACAGTCAATCAGCTTTAGCTCTGTCATTTTTAATAACCCAAAGCCTTCTTCTAACACAGATCATTTTGAGAAAACAAGTGCAAAAGTGGAAAGAAAATTCCTTGAACAAACTCAGCCAGATCAGCTGCAAGAGTAGAAACTCTGCACTTTCAGGGGCCGGCAGTACACCTTGATGCCTCACCCTCCTTCTCTCAGTCACAATCCGCTGGCTGAAGTAATCAAGAAAAACAAGCCCAAACCACCCCTACATTAAATCAAATACTACCCAGTTATGCAGTTTTCCTATAGGAAGGAAAAGCTAAAATAGAAAATTGAAGGAATGTGCAGAAACAGACCTGGTGCCAAGAATGGATTCAGTGAAGTAACAGGTTGTGGTGGCTTAGACACCAGCGAATCCAGGTTCACCAAAGCAGCATTGGGGCCCAAAAAAGACTCAGGGGTTTTCCGAGCTGCACTTTGTTTGCCTGATGTCACACTCGAGTGCTGGGAATCAAAGAGATCGGGACTTGTGGTACCGCTATGCTGAGATGGCAAAGTGGAACCTGATTCAGCTGAAATACAAAGAGAAAAACAAAACTTTAATCTACATATTCAAGCAAAGAAAACCCTGAAGTCTCTGACAACAGAAAAGTTTTTAAGATCTAATGTTTGTATTAGTCAGATTTAAACGTTTCAGTACGTGTTACACCCTCACAGCATGCAAGCAGATAAATGTTCTTTAGAAGAGTATGAAGAAGCTACAGTTAAGAGTTGCAGTGCTCTACCAAAGGCGCTACCTGATTTGCCCTGATGAATATTCTCACAGCTCTGCTGCGACAGATGGGACTGAGAATCTCCAAGGAAAACATACTCAGACGCCTTGGATCCTGCCCTTGCACTCCACCACTGCTGCATCCTTCCTACCTAGATTCCACTCAGGTTTTCCCTTTTGCATTAAAAATGCCTAGCTTTGAATTAGTCACTATTCCTTCAGGCAGAACCATCCAGAAAGCACATAGTATCAAAGCGCTTATCTGGCAAGGTCTGGCAGTTTTTATTTTAGTGACTAATTACCAAATAAAAAATAAATTTAAACATTCATAGAAGTGTATTTGCTCATCTTCCTACTGCTGTTACACACTAGAATTTACACAGTTCAGAAATTCAGTCGACGTTGTTCTGTTTAGCTCTCTGAGCAGGAGACATACCCCAAACACATTGAATACTGTAAATTTAGAAGTCAAATTTCTGGGTCAATGCAAGGAAAGAGTGAAAAAAAATCTATGGCTCACAATGCAAAAGGCCCATTCCCCATAAGTTCATGCACAGGCCAAAATGTTAACAACAAGCTTTTACAGCTGCATTATCACCAGCTCTAGTCTTTTCCCTCGTGAAAGTCAATTTATTTTTTTTAAATAAAATTTAAGAATAGAGACATTTGTTGCTGAGACTAATCACCCAAATTGCCACATGCTAAGAATTTGATGCATACCTGGCTTTTTGGAAGTTCGAAGTGTGTCAAATTCAGAAAAATCATCTTTAACTGTACCATTCAAATTACTGAAGAGGTCAAAAGATGTACTTCCTGTTCAAAACAACAAAACAGCCCTGTCATTAACAGATCTTTGGTTGCTTCACACACCTGATCCTACTGAAAGCAACTTCTCACCCATTCAGGTTACCAAGAAGCCCCTCTCAGGTTCCAGGACATCATATCAGCTTGAGTTCTCCTACTCTCACTTAGGACCAGGATAATGGCAGAAAACTGTCCTCTCACAGTATTCACCAACTAATCTTGAACAATGTGCTTTTAAATCACAATATAAGGCACACCTGAGCATGCTAGGGTTTTTATTCTAGAGTATCTGCACTAGACAGATGTATAGGCAGGCATGTATTGCTACAGAAGAAGAGAACAGCAACTAATTTACAGCCTAAACTATAAAGTGTGTTAATCAGCCCTGAAGTAAAACACACTTCCGAAGACAAACGTATCATTGCTGTAACTTAAGTGACGATTTGACTTACGCTTCTGAAGTTAAAAGGAGCAGGAACGCAATAGAAAAGGTTATCTACGCCATGAAGAGATGGTAAGGCCCTGTTAGCTAAAGCACCAGAATTTGCCCAGAGTTTGCAAAAAATGAAAACACAAAATTTTCATAATATGGACGCACCCTTACCTCAAAATGGAGGAGAAAAAACACACCTAAATGAAAAGTAATCACACTCCTGAAAAGCTTTAAAAGTTTGGTGTGGGGTTGTTCTTTTTTTATTAGTTGAAATGTTTTCCTAATTTAGTTTTAACCTTGAACACATTTCCAGCCAACGAAGGTATGGACTTGACCCCATTAAGAGCACAAAAAAGACAAAACCCCAAGAGAAAGAGTGAAGATTGCCTATAACAATAGTATTTCTAATCAAGAACAAAGACCCACCATGGTTAAAGAATTATTCTCATAATGATCCAGTTATTGCCCTTTGCCCAGTAAAAAGCTGCTTAAGGAACTTTTTGCAGTACTCAGACTCCTTTGTTTATTATGTAGAGAGATGAAGGAGTAGCAGAAAATGCATTTAGGATGCATTTAGCCACAGTGCCAACATGAAAATACCAGGTATTAAGATTCATCAAGGTTGCATTAGTTACAGAGCATGAATAGACAATTACATCAGCACCTTCTGCATCTTGCTGCACAAGGGCTCAGGAACAGCTTTCACACCCTCAGTCTGCAGTAACAAACCTTCATTTGCACCTCTAAAAGTCTCCTCAAGAGCATGGAGCTGCTCAGCCTGTCAATCTACAGCTGCAGAGACATCCATCTGCATAGCTATTTATCATGATGAAAGGTAAAATTATAGTATCATTCATTTCCAGAAATTAAGCCCTTGTCTAATTAAAGATAAAACCCATTTAAAAACTCAACGGCAGCAGCAGTTCTAAGCGCTCAGCATGCAGGCACACATACCAATAAAAGAATGTTGAAGGGACAGAGCAACAAGCAATAAGATTTCAGAGCTCCAAGTCAGAATAATTACATTTGAAGATCTTTTTACCGCTAGCTGTTACAACTCCCATTTATTTTACAGACCAGTACTGCAAACTGTTTAACACATAGCTTCTTTTAACCAAGTAACGCAAGAAAATAATTCCGATTTCACCTTCATTATTCAAATAATATGGATATGGGATGAGACCGTTTCTCACCAGAAGTAGAGAGAGGTTTGTTCGCAGGTGCTGGTCCCCAAGGATCCACAGAAGATTTTGCTGCAGTAGACGATGGCTGAGCAGGAGCCCAAGGGTCAACATTTTTGGGCAAAGACTGAGCTGTGGATCCTGCTGGTGCTGCCCAAGGGTCAACAGAAGCAGCTGGTTTGGCACCTGCAAAAAGAGGCAGCAGGAACACAAGTCAGTACAGTTCCACTTTGGCAAGCTTTCCCTGGAGATTAATCTCTTTTATGAGCCATTACTGCCAACTAATAATAAACATAAATAGGTAAAGCAGTTCAACATTAGGAATACTGATAAGTCTCAGCATGTGTCACACATACTGAACAACAAGCACAAGTAAATTCTGTGCAACACAGATGAACAGAACAAATCTCTCCCTTGAAACTGAATAAAAAAACCTGCAGTTCCAACAAGAACATAAATTAGCTTTTGTTACAGGCATTTCCACCACAGCAGACAATCCCTGACTTAAGGTGACCTAAATCGCAGGGTGTATTTATGAACTCATGGGAAAGAGGGTTTCCAAAAAGCCTATATATAAAAGATATGAAATATAGAACATTAAGACTTGAACAAAGAAGTCTGTAACTTCTCATTAAAAAAAAAAAAACTGTTGTTTTATAAAAATATAATCACCTTCCCTGAGCCTAGTTGTGCTTTTTAAATTCCCATTTGTAAGCATTCCTCCTGACACAGATCTAAGCTGCCCACTGGTACCTCTTTCTGTATTTATTTTTTTAAGTCCAGTGCCTGTATGTTCAGGATTCCCATTTTTATTGGAAGATGCTGGTAACTCTTCACTTCTACAAATCCAGATTACCAAACTGCTTGTAGATCAACAGGTTGTGCACACAGTTAGGGTTTCCTAGTCTAAAATGACAAATTAAGGCAATAAAGGCAAAAGGAAAGAGAAAGAAATTTGCCTCGCTACAGAATTTCCTGCCAGTTTTTTTCTTCTTTCTCACCAACCTACTAATTTATGGCTTTTCAGCTTCGGTGACCTCTTCTTCCTTCTACCATTAAATGGACCTATTTTGGCTTATCAACCCCAGGACCACTGGAGAAAAATCACATTTCAGATTTGCAGATGGCCAGGCCTGTGTTGGAAGGTATCACTCTTGCTTTGTTCCTCTGACATCCATCCCTGCTGCTCCTCCCTGGCCATCGGAGCTCAGGAATGGGAACCCAGTGCTTTAAATGCACATCCTGTATCACCCTACAGTGATCAATTGCCTTTGTGTACAGTACATGCAAATACATATCCTCTTCCCAATGAAACTTCTCAACCAGTCATGGTTTAATTACTAAACAACTGTATAATCCAAGAGTAGGACAGAATTACGCATGCGGTACACGGCCATTATCTTTAACCACCGTGTGGGTTTCAAGTTACAACTGAATTATTGTTTAATTTTTCAAAACTATGTACAAACCCCCTTGGCACCACAATATTCTTGAAAACAAATCCAATGCTACACACAGTGGCACAAATTCCAATTTGCAACATTGGTCTTTGTTTCATCAACAGGCGGCACAGTCTTGCTTCAGTTTCAGACCAGGAAATGCTAAAATTCTCCAAAGTTGTTCAACTATTCCCACACCAGTAGTTACATTTCCTTTATCTACCCTTAGTGCTGAGTTACGAGCAATGCCACACAAGAAATGCTAATGACAGCACTTCCCATAAACGGAAGCTTTCAAAAAAAATCTTTTATTTCATAAAGAGAGCACACAAAATCAGAGCCCTTGGGAAGATACCATTATCTCTACTGAAATGCCAAAGCACAGGATTTGAGAAATACAATTTAATGAGTCACTCTTATTAGCAGTTAAATTCATAAATCTTACATCTTCAAGACTATGGTTGGGAGCCAAGTAACCAGCAAGGTGTTCTATGGTGTTAATAAAGTTGGGAGACACTGAGAGGAAATGATACAACCGCCACTGATACAAGGAAAATGTTGTCAGAAAATTATATATTGAGCATGAAATTTAAAGAATGTGGATTTTTTTTTTTGGTTTTTAGCCACAGAAAAATGCACTGAACAGCCTTAGGGCCCAAAACTTGGGACTTTTTCTGATTTCATGCTTGCAGTTTATCACCAAAAAAGAAACAGATTACCCTTAGAACAACGAACTGTAGCTGGCCCAGCAGCCATGTAGGTACCTTTAATGCCACCATGAGGAGGAAAAAAACAAAACCAAAAGTGTTTCATTACTCAAATCCAAAATTTTCATAAAGAATCTTGATGGTGATGGGCTCAAGTAAATCACCTTCAAACACTTTATAGCAGAGGCTGTAAATTCACCAGCCTGAAGCAAAACTGAGAGAACTGAACTGTTAGCCTTCGGATAAAAACTTCCATTTGCACAGAACCCCTGCCCCCTCAAAAAAAGAAAAAAATCCAAAGCCAACAAAAAACCAGATCTGGCTCCAATTCCACTGACGTAGTAAGTTTAACACATACTGTGAGGAACCATCAACTTTCTCATGCAAAGGAGTAGCTTCCTGGACAAACTTTGGCTCACCTAGAAACCAGCACACTACACAGGCAGCATAAAAGCTAACAAGAAAAAAGTGGACTTAATAGCTCTTTAAGATGTGAAGCACTGGATCTTTCATTCAGAAACAGATTCCATGAACTTAGCTTTGAAAATCTCAACATTAAAAAGCAAAGACTTTTAAATAAGCATTCCTTCTGGCAGTTTATTCTTACCAAATGATTGCCACGGGTCAGAGGCAGTAGCTGCAACTGTGGATCCTCCCCAGGGATCAGTTTGGTTTGCAACAGCGGGAGGTCCCCAAGGCTCTGTTTTCTGTGGGGCTGGTGCCGAGGAGGGCAGGGCATCCATTAGGTCCAACAAAGTGGTATGCTGAGGGCAGGAATAATCTGAGCTTTAATCAAGAGCATTACCAATCTGAACTACAAACCCATGAGAGTGAAGAAGCAATTATTATTATATTTTTTTTCCTTTTACACACCTGCATTGACTAGTAGTTTGAAATTTAACCCACACGGAAGAAGCTTTAAGCTATACAACAAAGCAATCCCAAAAGCATAAAAGAGCTCAGTATTAAGCTATTTTGTGTTACTGTATTTCAGCTTTTGGCAGCATAACCGGGAATTTCTTAGTCGAAGGCACTACCTCCTTCTTTTTGGGAATTTTAATTGTGTCTCTGCGACTCTCCTCCAGAGCCATCTGTAATCTCAGATCATCTCCGCGTCTGAGGCGCTCCTCCTGCAAAGGAAATCAACACTGTTGATATAGACCATTAGCCTAGACTGGGCTGCCTGCTCCCCTCCAGGTGTGTCTAACCCCTGGGCAGGACACTGCCAGGGAAGGCCTGGGCCAATCCTCCCTGCCACCCTAGGAGAGATGTGCACCACAGGGATTGCCAGGACTATTTGCTGTAACTTGCATGTAATACAAGTAGGGAAAAAACATTCCTGGTGATTCTTGCCTCAAAAGGAGGACAGGAGCACCCTGATCCTCTAACACCAGCGTAACAGCGTGATCAGAACATTCCTTTTGCTGACTAAAATTTACCCTGATGTTATTTTACTCCTAATAAGAAAGGTATAAATGAAACATTCTTTCCAAAAATTCAGTTACAATGCTAGAAACATCACAGAACTTAAAGACAAAGTAAATATCCTATCTCTAAATTACTGTAATGTTTTTGAGCACTGAAATCACCACAGGAGGACGTAGTGATTCAAACTTTCATTTTCCTGGCTTTTGTCAGCTTCCCTCCATACCTGATGCAACTGTTATAAAGAACACTAAGTGAATTAATCCAGCCAAGTCTATGCATATTTTTTAGGTTTTGAACATCTGTAAACTACCATGTTTATGGTATATTCAACTACTTTAAATATCTTTCCTTGCATCACAGCTTTCAGAAGTTGACTAATTCCCCAGCTGGCATTTCCCGTGCAATTTTTTAAGCTATTTCAACTGGTTATGATTTTTGTTTTCTTTAACTTTATTGCTCAATAATAACAAAGTTTACTGTGTGACAGTTTCCCTTTTCAAGCACAGAGATACTAAAGCATAACACACAGTAGTAAGGTAAAATTTTCACAGGAAGCCTCTAAAATATTAGACACTCAGTAGGCTGATTTGAATTTTCACACATAGCTGAGATTCAACAACTCTATTATAGATTAATATGCAGTAAACTTTATCCACAATTAAAGCATTCACTACAAATTCAGAATGATCCTCCTAAGAATTATCACAGTAACATAATCTGTGTGATAGATTAGGAGCCAAGTTATTGTAAACCAGGTTCTTCGTAGATTCTACTACTTTGCATCAGGTCACCCTTCTGTTCCAGACAATCTCACCGAATGAGCAGATCATTCAAGATTTCATTGCAAATCAGAATTCACTGATGTTTCTTATGCTGGCCCCATTAATGAAGGTTTTCAGGACTAGTCATGTTTTCAGTTCTTCCTAACTGAAAACATCTTCAGTAACATGATGATTAACATCCTCCCACACAAAGTCTTCTTGCAAAGTGACTGTTGTCTTCCACTAGTCTCAACAGCTCGGAGGCTGCAGTTACTTTTAAAAGAGATTTAAAAAAAAAAAAATTAAAAAAAAAAAATAAAAGAGCAACATCTTCCAAAATGGCCTCTCTCTCCCCCTAGTCCACCTGGAGCAAAGCCAAGCTGCCATTGAAAGAAACAGGATTGTAGTCTCAACTATCAAAACATAAACACTTTGGAAAACCTACACGGGAACTGACCTGCTCCGCCACTTCCCGGCTCATCGCCAGCGCCAGCTGCAGTTGGAGCTCCTCTTCGCCGCTCGTCTGAGGCCGGGCCTGCTCGAGCTCCGAGGAAACTCGAGGGGATGTAGCTGTTGGAGACAAAAACCCAGCAAATTTAACACAAGATATAACAAGTTTGATTACTGCTCTCACCAGACCATCCCACTTTCACGCAGCCACTCTCAAAGAGCCCAGCGCAGCTACGTGTCCCTCGGGTGCCAGGAACCACCAACTCTCTGACCACCATCAGCTCCCTCAACTCTCAGAGACAAAGCTGGTACCAAGGCTGATGTTCATAAGCCAGAACAATTAAGGAGGGACAACTTTGCAAGACAGCTCAATTGCTTTAAAGGAAAAACCTCCCTGGAAAGCAAAGGTTTTTTGTGTTAGTGGGGTTGTCTGTATCAAGAAGTATCACCAAAGAATGCTAGAGACCCTGTCTCGCTGTATCTGAGCTTCAGAAGGCAGGACACTGACTTAAACTATAGAATTAATTGTTCAAGAAAATATTTGTTGATGTTTCTTACATCTTCCAGTGTCAGTAAGAATTTGCTGGGAGTTGGCCAATACCAGGGTAAAACTGGATACCACCCACTTTTCTGTAAAATAATACGGTCTTAATGGGACAGATAAAGAACTATTCTTAACTGCCAGGCAGGCTCAGAGAAAAACAAGCCAGCTATTCATACTCAACATTTACAAAAATACTGTACCATTCTCTGTTTAAAAAACAAAAAGTTTGGTATATATGTTGGAGGGTGGTTTGGTTTTTTTGTTGTTGGTAGGTCTTTCTTTGGATGGAGATCTCTATTAGCTAAATAGCAGCTGGTAATCTCCCCCACTCCTCCTCGAGTAACAGTCAAGCTTGACAGCTAAAATACCATTTCTCAATACACAAATATTCTTTTACTGATGGTTTCATTACAGCAGCATACAGATACTCCCATCCAAATGGGGCAATACTAACAGGTTTATCACTATACAGTGATTAAACAATTTTTGTCTTCCCCCTCATTTATACAGGAGTTTTATCTTACTTTGGCAAGGAAGTTTGCATTTAATGCTGGGAATGATAATTAGTTTATTAAAATATATATTAACATTTAATAAAGAGGAATCTTAATAGGTCAGCTTGGCATGTAAAAATCAGATTGCCAAATTGTAATTTTAAAAAAAACACACAAAATAAAACAGTTTTTCAGTCACTACTTCAATCCTCCACGTATTAAAAAGTCTTGTTTGCCCATAACTTTTAGGCTAAATTGACATTTTAAAACAAAAAGCACAACCTTCCCTCCCCTCCAGCAGAGCAGAAGGAAGGTGACTCTCCATAAATGAGGAATGACCCTTCCTTTCCACCTCACACCCACTGTGCCATCCAATCCCACTCCTCTTCTAAATGGACAAATTAATTTATCATCCAGAACGATTCCTTCCACGTTATGCTGATCCTGAAGATTTCAATCCAAACAAGCAAGCTCCTAACTTCACACTTACTAAGATGTTACTCATACTTCAACTCCATTGCTTTTTCAAACTCAGTCTCATATAAAGCCTCTAAATTTAGCCTGTTTCACAAGTCCTTTTTGCTCCAACAGTCACATACAGGCTCTCCAGTATATTATATGGACTACTACAGAAGGAAGAATAAACAGGACATCAGATAAATGGATGCCTGACAGCATGGAAAATAGTCTTAAAATGTTTGTAAATTTTAAATATTCTTTAATATGAAAATTAAACAAATTAAAAAGAGGATAAAACTCAACATGAGGTTACCAAAACGTAGCTCGTAGCAGAAAAACTGAGATCTTTCTCTGTTTTTTCAGTCAAAAGGAAAAGCAGTAAAGTTAATCTATGTGGAGTCAGCAAAGCATTTTATGATGCTAACTAGGACATTTTTGCTTAACAGAGGACAGTTTAAGAACTGAAACAGGTACAGAACCAGCTGAAGAAGAGCTTACATCACACTGCCTATCACCAAGGAAGTTTACTAACAGTTTCTCAAGAACTGGCTTTAAAACCAACCTTAAGAAAAATTACGTAATAAAGAAATGCAGGAGGTTATGGGAAAATACAAAGATAATGCTAAGGGAGATTGTTAAACTAGAGGGAGAAACAGAATGATCAAAAAAAAAAAACCAAACAGATGACTGAAAAGGGAACAACAGAAATGGGATGTTACAGGGAAAGGATGTAATTTCTTTGATGACCATCTTCTGCAAGTTGAGGGCATCAACTGCAAGTGACAGAGATGTAGAGAAATTTCTTTAATACCAAAACACATAACTCCCAGCCACTAACCTACTATAGCCATTAACAGCAGCAGCACTACTGCATCAAAGCATTAGTCAGAATTCAACATACCAAATGCAATTCCAGTCATTCAAATCCAAGACAGACGATTTCAAAACAGAATAGATGTGGAAACGCTTCCCTTCTGAGCATAGGGAATATTTTACATGTTTATCTTTGCAAAAAGAATATCAAGCAGTTTAATGTTGCAAAATACATCAGGCTTGCAAATATTGCAGAGTGAGAAAAGCTCTTTAAGATAAAGGGGCAAGAACTAATGGTACAAATTGACCATAAATAAATTTGAGATACAAATAGAAAGAAACGTCTGGAAGCAGGAATTGTAGGAGAGAGTCCTAACTGGTTTCAAAAGAACTGGATAAGGAAAGAAATGGGACAGTACACAGTCGCCTGGAACTATGATCAGGAAGGCACCTTCTGCTCTTTTGTTTCTTTAACTGCAACTGTGGGGAAGAACGTGATTTCCTGCACTTTTTGAACAGGAGTTTTTCCATCACTGTTGACATAACTACATTCTTTAACAACTAATATACTGATGGTAGATAGACTTGAAAATTATGTGCAACAGGTTAACTTAACTCTTGGTTTTCTTCCTATTTCTACATGAAGGACTACTTACTAAAAGCGCTCGCTGGTTTCAGCTTTTAACAGCATGTAGGGGTTTTGCATCGAAGCACTGCAAGAAACAGGGAATGCATCCTGCTCCTGTCTCACCCTCCCATGGTGGGTCCTCACCTCCCAGCTGGGCATGGGAATGGCAGGCTGGCTCTGGCAGAGAGCTACATCACCTCACAGCTCCCAACAGAGACCAGCATTCAGCGGCTCCAGGATCTGAACACAGAAAATAAGGGGTCTCACAGATACAAGCTGATTGCTTTTCACTTTTCACAATTCTTTCTGCTCGGTTTTATTAACTCTAAATGGCACTTTAGAGTTCCTTTTATTAAAAAAAAAAAGGAAATAATTGTCTATTTGAAATTCTACCTTGGGCCTCATATTAAAAAACGTTGATAAAAATGTTGCTATTTTACATTTAAACTTCTACAGTGCTTATAAAAACATCTATATCTATCTATATATATATAAAACCATCTATAGTTGGCAGCATATTTTCTGAAACAGGGTTAAGGGAAAGTCAACCCACTGTACTTGGTTGTAACCCGGAATGTTTTATCCAGCAACTTCACTCCTAAATTCCTACAGCACTGTAACTTCCCTTCTATATTGGCCTCATCCTGCATTAACGTTTTAGTAGCACGGATCTAGCATAAAGGTTATTGCCGTAGTAACAGTATCGCTGCCACACAAAGAATCTCTTATCCCACAGCACATGACAGTTAACTCAGATGTTTATGTAAGATGGGACTCAATAGATCAATTCTGACCTGCTGAGCCCTGCTTTGTCGCTGCTTTGAGAATTTGGAGATCTCAGCATCCCCCAGGAGAGAACCGTGAGGGGATCTGCTGCAGGGAGACGTGTCACCAGGGCTCTCTTCTCACCAGGGCTCTAGCTGCAGCGCAAGGAAATCATCTCCAACCTCAGTTAATCACTAAAGCAGGATTCAGCTCCACCATCTGCCTCTAGAACAGGCTATGACGTATTTCATATGTACTCACTGGTAATTTACAGTATTTTGGCTATTTCAAAATCCCTCTGTAGACATCTGTAGGTTTGGTTAAATTGGTGAGTTAAAGCTTATATACAATACCCAGCCAGAAAGCAGTCAATCCCTGCACTAGTGATAAAAATCAGACTGGGTATTTTCATTCAGAAGTATGCGCTTGGTCTTTTTGTTTTGGCTTAGGGTTTTTTTCGTTGTTTGTTTTGCTGCTGGTTTTTTTTAATGTCACTCTACACACCAAGTGATGGCATAGAGCACCATGGAAAATAAGTCTCAGTATTATAATCTGCAGCCAGCGTTCTTAAACCCAGAATTCAGTTCTTAGCCACATTTGTTCAGGAAGGCTGCTTCTTTCAATCAGTACACCTACAAAAGTAGACAAAACAGAGGTCTATTTGAAAAATTAGAATAATATCAAGGTAAGAACTAAGAAACTGATAGCAATTCACTTGGGAACCAAGCAGAGATCCCATTTGCTAGTCTTCAAATGAAAGACTATACAAATAAAGGTGGGATACTTTCAAAAAGCCAATCTAATCTCTCAATTTATGAAAGACTATTTGCAAACTGCTTAATCTAGAAGGAATTGTGTAATCCACCTTTCCATTGGGAATTACAGAGATTTTTCAAATACAACACAAAAATTAATAGCACCTGTTAATGCAGCAAGGTGGAGCTGATCATTCTATTGCATGATTCTTACTTGCACTGAAGCAGATGGAGCACTTGTGAAATTCACTTAATCCTGAGCAAATCCTTAAGGCTTGTTTCAGTTAAAGAACATTTTTTCTCTCAGGTGATCACTATATTCATCTTAATAAACATAGTTAGATAATTTACTGCAACTACAGAAGCAACATACTGACAGCATCTCCCACCTTGGCTTAAAGCACCAGAAAAACAAAAGTATGCCAAGAGGATTAAATCAAGTTGTCAAGGGACACCTGTCAGATAACAGAGGAGTCAACCAAATTCCTTCAACACCTCAAACTACAGAAATTATTCAGGCAGCTCATCCAGATTCACGCTGGATGATATGCCATATCTCTGACTAAGACGGAAGGCCACAGACGTATTCCAACCTGCAAAGATGCAGGACAGATTATAAGACAACTTTAAAAAGGAGCATTCTGAATTTTCTATAATGTCAAACCTGAATTAGTAATTCCTCTGAATTTTATCTACTCCAAGAAAAAGGGGAGACAAAGCTGAAATAGATGAGTGAACACCAACTTACTGCTGCTTCACAAAACTGTTTTTAAATAATGAGTCAACTTAATGTGAATAATTACTGGAAATATTAAAACTTGTCATTTCAGCTAAAGACAACTGCTCCCAAAAATCTTTACAGGTGAGGTTAACAGACGTGGCATTTCACAAGATCCATAAAAGCCTTTTTCAGTCCATCTTTCACCAATCTTTTATCAGATAGGCTGTATGTATAATGAATATGATTTCTCAGCCAAGCGGCCTACCTCGGGGCAAAGTGTTCCTCTAAAACCAGGTCACACCGTGCACGTTGTGTTGTTCCCTACTCTGCCCAGTTTGTGTAAATGAAATCAGAGCATTAAAACACACACCAGTCTGGCTCTGCCAACATTTCTAAGTGCAACTCAAACCCAAAGCAGCAGATGGCCAAAGGACAGGCCATGTGTACAACCTGAAATAGCATAGGTGGGTCCTGGTTTAAGCATAATAGGATTGGATCTCCTTAAAAAATGAGGCTTTAATAAATTTGGTTTGAAAACACGAAGGTAGTACACGGAGAGGAATTTTATTTTCCCGGGATCCTTCAAAGCTGAAACATTTATACACAGTATCTGCTGGGGAGTAGCGGTGGAATTGGCTGGATCAGTCACTTCCCTCCAGGTTAAGGATTTTTCCATCATTTTTCTGACTCCTGTAACCGCCCCAGCCATAAGGAGCTGCAGCAGAACACCCTGCTTGCCTTCTGGGCAGTCACAGCTCAACTGTGACAAGCCTGGACAGGTCTGCTGAAGGCAGCACAGCTGACCTGTCCCCAGGATGGCTGAGAAAGAATAAGGTAAGTTGAGTTCCTAAGAGCTTCTACAGGCCCAAGGTGCTGAGCACAGTGTTTTGCAGGTACCGAGACTGTCTGGCACACAGCAGTGACTGGGGGTTACGCTCCCGACACGCTGATGGCTCCACCGGTAACTCTAACAAAGGCACTCCCAGGCTTGAAACAGCATCACAGTTCAGACTTAAGAGGTCTATATTAAGAACACCCTACTTCTCCCCATGCAGCCATAAATCCAGAATCCTATTTAAGTGGTCATTGGCAGCTGCAGATGAAACAAGGCGAGGAACAAGAGGCCTAGTTTTCCAAACTCTATGACTAGAGTCCAGCAATAAGACAATATTTGGACACAAGATTAGGGGTGGGAAACTACTGCTCCAAAATACTTCAAATATTGATCTTATATTCCTTCCTCTCCCCAGTAGGTTTAGTTTCAGCACCACCACAAGAACACTTCCTTAACATGAAATAAAACCTATCAGATTTCCTGCAACTCCATACAATTCACACATTCTCCAAAATAAATAAAAACTTTTATGTATTTTGTCATGGAATATTTAACATGAACATTCATTACCCCCAGGTTAAGGCTGGAAGATAGCCAACTGTCCCCAGTATGTCAGAAACTGCTACAAGCTGCAGGTTGGGAGCCTTATTTTTGCTTTTAGCTTTACAATGTCTCTCTTGACTTCCATTTACAGATTATGAGACTAGATAGTAAAAACACATAATACTTTTACAAATGTTTGAGTCAAGAATCAGTAACATTCACATGCCATAATGCACTCTCTAGAATTATACAAGCTTTACAGCACAGAGATCTTCAGGCCCAACAGAGTCATTAAGGCAAAGCTTTGGGGGAAAGGATTTTATTAAAAACTATCATGCTTCACCATTTCACTTTTCACAGTTTCTAAAAGACTGTTGGAGACGAGATGAAAATATCTGCAAGGAAATGGGGAAAATATCTTTATTTGCCAGTGTGCCTTGCCTGCAGCAGTGAGAGATGATGGCACAACAGTCAAGAGATTCTTCTTCATCTTGAATTCTCTCACATTATACAGACTATCAATACTGCTTTTATTTTTACATAAGGGATAAATATGGGACACAAAGACCAGCAACTCTACAAGAAAAGCCTTTCTGGCTCAACATCAAGTACAAACCCCAATTCTTACATGCGCTCTTAGACACAAGCCTACACATATGCTTAAGAAGCTAAAGAGCAGTAATTTGAGCATTGCAGTGTTTACAGTCAATGCTGTACAGTGCAGCTAATTCAACATTCTGAAGAAGCTCAACAAAAAAGGGTCCTGATTTACTCAATATTGCACTTTCAGTAACTGACAGAAGGGGGAAGAGATCCCTCACGCACAATCCCAACACATTATCCACTAGAAGTTGCTTGTTCCCTTAGTGATCCGTCCTGGACAAACTATGAAGCTCTTTCAGCCAGCTCAGGCTTCTTTTATTCCACAAGAAAGTATTAAAAATGAGGAGATTTTACAGCCAAACAAATCTTTTCAAGTAAGGGGAAGGCATTCAGCTAAGAATTCACAAAATCTACAATCCCCACCCATCCCATAGAGCAAGGAGAAGTAAAATCTGCTAATACCGAAACACTAAGAGATGAAACATTTCATTTAGCTGTATTGGTAAAAGGCTGTTACACTCTCCCAAACTTTATTTAGATTTGAATGTTATTAAGACATGCTAAATACTTAGCAAAGAAGGTAGATGTACATTTTTAATAGGCAAACCTCATGCTATAGATTGCAAATCAAAATGCCTCTGATCTCCTTTTCAAAGACTCAGAGGAATGAAAGACAATTCTACCAGAATACACACTACAGCATCTTAAAACTGTTATAAAGGAGAGTATTTCCCAGGAGCTAAGCATAACTTAATTCCTTTTACATATTTCACTGAATCCATATTTTCAGAACAAAAGAAGGGTAACGCTACAGGATAAAAGAAAACATGATGGATACAATCTCTTTCACTTTAAATAATGAAAAGCATCTTTTCCATTAAATTTAGAAGGCACAAGAATAACCCTACATTTATGTAACAGATTAAATGTCTGGATTTTGATGAAACTCCTTCCTCGTTTCCTAGGATAAAGGACAAAGCTCTACAGAAAGTTTTCCATTACCAGAAGCACTTAGCACAGCTGTTCTGAAAGGCGCTGGTTTGCTTTGCTATACTCTATTAAACCATACAAAAACCATATTAAAACTTCAGAAGATACAGATCATAAGAACTAACAACTATCTGTATTTTTGCTGATAGATAACTAAGTCCAGTAGAGCCTACAACAGAAGAAGAACCTAAAGAAAAAAAAAAAAGCAAGCCTGAGATTTCTGGATTTCTGAAGCTTCGTAGATACATGTTTAGGAGGAAGGAGAAAAAAAAAATATTAAGAAATCATCACCTCAAAAAGAATCCTGTGAACAGAAACATACAGCAAAGTCAGACACAGGCAAATGGGAGGATGCAGTAACTCAACACTTTGTATCAAAAAGAAAAACCAAACTTGCTTCTTGATATCTAATCCCCCATCAAAATTCTTAAAACGTCCAAGGAACATCAATTCAGAAACTCAAAACACACCCTGCATTGCTCAATCCTCGCTGTGAGGAAGGGTTTGAAGCCTTTGGTAGCATTTAAAATGACAAACAATAGTTACATGCTCTAATTAAGTTTAGAGCTGATGAAGAAATAACCCTGTGGAACAAACCAAAGGTGTGCTCAGCATACCTTAGTGACTACTATTTCAATTCATCAGTGTAAGTTAAAAACAACAATATTTCAAGCTACCTCTTAAATTAGGAACTTTTGTTGTAGTCAACAGAAGTCTACATACCTGAAAAAAAAATTATTGTTGTGATAACAAAATACACGTTCTTCTTTAGAAAGTCACCCTGAATTAATACTCAAGTATGGTTATTACAGAAAAACTAAGATGTTTGTTATTCCACTGCTAATTAAGAGACAAAATAAAAATTCTCATACCTGGAAACTTTCATGCACTGTTTCTGAAGCCCGCATCCTAAAAAAATTTCTTTTCGAAAAAAAATAATTTTTCCTGCTCTTCTCCATAGCTTTAAATGGAGATATTCTCCATCGTAGCTTCAATTTTCCTGCTGCCTCCTACTGCCTTCCACAGAAAATGTCTGTACTTGTCAGGGGCACTGACACCATTCACGTATTTATAATTTGAGAAGCACTTTGGGACTGAGGACATGACAAACTTAAGATTCTTAAAACTGGTGCTCAATCGATTCACCACACTGGCTCAACTACAGTCCTCCACACACTATAAGCATTCATTTAAAGAAAAGATTTTCCTTCAGAATTAGACCACAACCACTGACATTCCAGCCAAAGCAGCTTTCATCAGATCATTACTTATATTAAGAAGGATTTAGTGCCAAATCAGGCCTCTTCCTAAGATGACAGGGAGTTCCCCCAAGCAGTGGTATAAAGAATCCATTCTTCCTGCATCATTGTATTTTTTTAAGAATGAAATATAGTATTTAGTACTGATACTTGCATACCAAATGCCAATAGTTTAAATATTTAAACACTTGATATATATTCAAAGAGCTACTCCTCCAAGAACTGCTGAGCAAGCAATAAAGGAAATCAAAGACCAATGTTCTTCCTAAAATAAAATAGCAGCAACATAATGAAAATATCTAGCAAAGTGATCCAGAAAATACTCTCTATTTTTTATTGAATTATGCTTAATAAAAAGACCCTCAACACAACAAATTTTCAAGCAATCCTTTTAAAACTAGAAGCAAACCAAAAAATCCATTAACAATCTCCCTACTGAGACTAGGGGCCTATCACATCAAACACTGGAACACATTCACAAAAGCAGCTTGACAATGCTACCTTTGGGAATTGACAGTAAACAACTGCTTTTTAAATTGATTTACGTCAACACACACATTCTCTACAAAATAAACATTTAACCAGTCATTTGAAGACATTAGTGCCACTGAGCAGACCTACAAAGACCCAGCCACTGCAAAAAGCCCTTTGCAGTCAGCGTATTAATCCTCCTAACAGACACCATTTACGCTCATACCCGATGGCAAATCAGAAATCCACAATTTCTCAAAAGAAAAGGAAAAAAAAAAATCCTTCTTTTATGTATGCTTGCTTGTACTTACAGCCATGGTAAGATGCTGGGGATCCTCCAGACTTTCCATATTCTTGCTCTGAGTAGCTGGTGGATAGGTTTGGCTGACTGGAGCCTCGGCCGAAGGTGATCTGATTGCTACCCACTCCAGTGGCCACCTGAGCCATGCGTTCTTTGGTCTTCAGGGCTTGGGCCCTCTCTGTCTTGAGTCGCTCATCATCCTTCAGAAGGGACACTAGCTGCTTGGATTTCTCCCTCACATTGATGCCCTGGTCTTTACCATCTCGATCAATATACTGAAAATCTTTCAACGTCTGGATAGCAAAAATATTCTCTTTACACTGCTGCGCCACCCTCTCGGAACCAGTTTTAATCAGGTAATCTAACAGAGTAAGGGCCTTGTATACATGTCGCCAGTTCTTGCCGTGGTCATTCAGTCGTTTCCAGATCATGCTCATAATTTCAGAAAAGGCCACAACATTGTAAGTCAGATCGGCTATTTCAGTCATTAAAGAACTGGAGGGACCCCAGGGGTCATTAGAGGTCGCTTCCCGAACTTTTATTTCGGCCTCTGAATAATTGTTCACAATGTTCTTCATCTGCCGTCTAATAGACGAAGTCGTCATTTTTATTTCCCTTTTTAACAAGACAGATTCCAGAACACAAACAAAAAAGGGCTATATTTGCTCTTCTATGAACGTTTCTGAACTGCGAAGGCTCCGTATCAGTGGCTGATTTGTAACACGTTCCACTGCAATCATTTCCTCTCTTCAAGAGGACGACATGAGAAAATGAAAAGCATAACCTGAGTAAGGAAAGAAAACAAAGCACGTTAGTTGCGTCTCTTATTAATCCTACATGGAAAGCAATCTATATACACCTTTGAGACATTTTGCTAGGGTTAACTGATGAATTTTCTCCCTGGATATCTTCAGAACATCTGATTTGGAAAACAACTTGCTCTTCTCACAAGTAATATTAAACATTGAAGATTAAAAACCTCAACAGCTGAACAAGACCAAAGCAAGGAAACATCCACACTGATGCAAATGCAAAATTTGAAAAGCAAAACAGCAGCCAAGTCCAAGAAACGACTTTTGGATTTAGTTTCCAACAAGGTAAAACCTACCTAGAATTTTTAATTACAGAAATTCCAACACTAGCTTGCAGAGCTGAGGTGAAACTACATTGGAAAATCCCTGTTTTGGAGCCATTAGCTTCCCTCTGTCAGTTGACAACTGCAGTTTGCTACCACTGCTCTAGGAATCTGCGTACTGAAAGAAGCAGCGAACTTCCTAAATATTAACCAAGCAATTTCTGAAACTTCAGGTGAGTTTAAAGCAGGCTCAGTTTCAGGTCAGGGATCTTGAACAGTGCCCTGCATCCAGCTGAGGCCAAGGGAAGAAAACCAAGCACCAGAACGACGCGTTCCAACTCAAGGTGACCTTTAATGCTAAGCAGATTAGAGGGGATTTTTTTTTTTCATTTCCATTGTATTTATTTTGTACATTTGACAACACTCATCAGATCTACAGTTTCTGCTCTGTATGTCTTTCACACAGCACAGAAGAATTTTTAATTATAGAAAAATGGAATCGTAAAACCAAAATGACTGTCAAGAAAACCCAAGGACAAGCTCTGGAGGGAAAGCTGTTTCAGTCATTTATTTAAAATCAGTTTCAAGTAAACAGAGGCCTATTAAGCTTTAGAATACATTACTTGAGTAAACTGACAGATTTTGCTATTGCATTAAGACAGAATAGTCTTTGATATTCACCAGTTGCACGAACACTAAGCACCGATTCTGGAACGGAACTTGCCACGTTACCGAACCTTGTGCATTCAAGACATCCCTTAATAACATTCCTCCGAACGCTCCGCAGAAGCAACAGTATCACTTACGAAAGACAAGGGAGAGAAGCAAAGCACAGGTTTCAAGACTAACGTTGTTATCATTCTTCAAATTAGTACTGTGCTTCTTAGAACAAAACCAGAATTGTCAACCTGGACAACACGCAGTTCTATAATGACTTGCTCAGCGTGAAGATATATACCCTTCCTAGAAAACCATTCTGCACAACTTAAACTACTACAGAACAGGCCCAATGAGTTACTGTATTTTATTTTGTTCCACTAAAGTTAATTTTTGGCAGAATAAAAAAACTATTATGGCATCATGGAAAATTAACTTTAAATGAGATCAACACTAAAGTTTATGCAAATCGCATCATCCTGTGTTTTCCCCAATATTTAAAGGCAGCTGTAGGAGATTGCTTGTCTCTTGTCAGATGGCTAGTACCAACAGAAAAAAAAAAAGGGGGGGGGGAGGGGGCATCTTGTCCCAGGGCATTTACAGGTTTGTGCATTATAAAGCCAAAATTTGAAAAGGATGATGCTACATAAATATTCCCAGGTTCTCACAACTGCTGCTTCTCTCCAAAAGTTAACATTGTCCAAACCTGCTGCCTCACCCACCCTTGTAGTCTCTAACATATCACTCCTAAAAGCTGGGGCACCAATAAAACAAATTAACCAACCACTTATTTAACCTAAATCATTCCCTTTTTTCAATAATGGAGTTCACGAACAAAGCTAAAACAAGTTATGCAAGGAGGTGGCAGCATCTAGTAGAAAGATGGTCACAAAGAACTCAGAGCAGGCTGCAGGCAATAACTTCTTTATCTGGTAAAACCGGAGACAGCAGAGGAAACAAGTGCCAACCTAAACATGAACACAACTATACTGATGATATGGATCCCAGATCAGAAAAATGCAACCCCCCCCATAGGGACTGAGCACGTCACCTAGCCAGAAAAGCTGTAAAAAACATTAAAAAAATCAAAACCATGAGAACTACAAAACCTCCCAAACTAGTTAGATAAGAAGTCCACCAAGCCCAACATCCTCCGACACAAACCCTCATGTAAAAAGTATAGAAAAGAACGTCTATATTCCCTTGCTTTGTACTAAAAGTAGCTTAGGCATCTTAGATGCAACCTGTGGTGGAGACTCTCCAGCCAGAGACGGGCAGAGTGTCTCTACCAACCCCTTGTGAAGCCACTTGTATTTCTCGTTTCGCCCTCAGCCAGTACGCGGCAGTGGTACAGTGACCACACTGCACAAACAGGTACTGCAGCTTATTTTTAACTTAAAAATTTATTCCCTAAGCTGTAGACAGAGGGCATGCTTTTTAACAAAGAGCAAGTCACCTTCAGCTTCTTTATGTTACATGTGATTTTAAGAGAAATTCAGTCCCTCTATTTAGAAGCTGCTCCGTATCTCCAATCATCCCCAATGTCTTTCCATGCATCTGTTATATTTCTATTTCTTGAGATATATGCGGTTCCAAGCACTTTACATTTCAGATTTGGCAGGAATAAAAGTTCATCTCACAACATAGTCACTGCTTTAGGTTTCCCATTCTTTATCAAATACTTCATAAAGTGCATTTGCCTTTTGGTAGTCGTGCCTTTACTCATGCACATGAAACTGGGTCATTTCTTCTCCCAATGCAAATGTATTGAGGTCATTTCATCTGCCATTGTATCGCTCAGCAGATCTCAATCTTTCTTCCTTCCTTTGAGTTCAAGATTAATTTCAAACTTGACTTTTTTGGTTCAATTTGCCCACCTTATTATTTAGAAATGATCTGGAAATGGGAGTATTTGCAAGAGCACTGATCTCCAGCAGGATCCTTCACTGGGAATAACCCTTCATTGTGAGAACCAACCATTTACTCCTAACCCTGTTTCCTTTCTTGTAACCCACTGCAAATCTATGAAAAACATTCTTATGACAGTTTTCTTTCTTTAAAGGCCAGGGATGAGAGGCTTTACCAATATATTTTTAAAATTCAAGTAATACAAGCAATTGCCTCACCTATGTATATCTCTTCAAGCAAAGGAAGAAAAATAAATAGAAGTTTGTTTTATTACTTGTTAAAACTGCATAAACTTTTGAAAAAAAATCAAACATAATATTTGGAAAGGCGTATTTTACAGTACATGGGAACACCTACTAGTCCTAAACAACATTAACTTTGGCCAATGAAATAAATACCCAAAGAATTAATCGCAACACAAGCAGGCATATGGACAACGAGGGTGCAATTTCTCACACTGTCCCAAGCTAATGGTCAGCCAGCACCAAACCCAGTGGCCTCCCAACCCTCCAACCACTTCCTCTTTCTCTCTCGCCTCAAATCTAGCAATAACACAGCAGCACAGCAAAACTAATCTACTTATAATGTCATAGAAAATTAGCTTTTTAGCAGTGGTTTGTTTTCTGTCAAATAGGTGCAAAGCGACACCATCACAAGCTTTGCTGCAAGGTAGACTGTTAGAAGAGCAAGAACCATCCAATATTGGCCTCACTTTTGAAGGAGCTGATTAAATAGAACATAAAGACATCAAGCTCCAAAAAACAGCACCAGAAATGAAGAACCTTCGTTAAGACCACCTACACCACACACACTAGGAACCTGCCTGCCTGGTTTCAGAGAAGAAACCAAAGTGCTCTCCACAAAGGCTTAGCCAAATGAAGGAAAAATATTGGTGGTTTTGCTGCAAAATGTGGACAAGAAGCAAAATAAAAACTAGAGCCTCACTGACAGCAGAAATGGTTTGGAGAGAATCCTCTATTTTAGAAATGCTTAGGTTTACATTTAGAATTTCTAAGTTAAATTACCAACAAAGCAAAACCCAAAAGCACATGAGCTTGGAGTGCAGAAGGCCCTGTTTATGGCAGCCCCATTCCCCAGACTGGAAGCTTTGCCAGGGTGAAGCTCCCGAAGGAGGCTACCAGCAGAGAGTAAGTCTGGAATAGTGCTCTGGGAAAACAAACACAGAACAAACGTTTCAAGAAGGTAACATATTGGATTAAGTGAAATGAGCATTCTTCTCTCTTTAGAAAATCAAATATTTCACTGGCATGATTCTTTACCTTCATATATTTGATTAATGGAAACAAAGGCATTTAATGAGAATCACATTAATGTCTATTTTTTCCTTTTCTTGATGGAAAGACATGTTTTCTAATCCTTTCCTACTTGTAAACCACTAAAGACAATTTACCCTAAACTTCACTTTATAATAAACACAAACGATAACTGGGGTGGAAAGATGGATTATTTTTTTATTCCCCTTCCCGATCTAATTTGAGATAACTATTTTGGCAGTACCATACCCCTCACTGAGAACTCTGTATGCCTTTCAGCATCTGCTTTACAAACTCTCTGCTTCTACACCCCACAAAGGATGAATTTTACTTGATTGTTACAGGTCGTGGAACACCGTAACAGCCTATCTTATGGTTAAAGAGATCAAAAAGCCAAATATCCCTACTGCATAAAAGTAATAAACCATTCCTAATATGTGATCAAATACATAGAAAGTTTAGATTCCCTTTTTCCAGAGACCTCAGTGAATTAACTTCTCACAACAAACCACAAGGAAGTACAATGCACTTGCAACTTCAGCAAAAATCTGAGTTTGCATTTTTAACAGTACAGTTGCAAAGAAAGCAGAAAGTAAGACTAGTTGATTAAAGCTGCTGTTTCTTTCTAACAACAGGAAAAAGGTGATCAGCTTTAAAAAAAAATTCTTTAAACGGTTAAGCAGAGAGGGGAAGAGGGAATTGTTGGTCAGTTTAGGAGAGTCTTCCTCATTTTCTCTCCCCTGGTACCTACAAGCCATTTTCTCTGTTTTATAATTAGCTTGTCAGCTTTAAATAGATAAAACAGCAAACATAGAGTTCTGTAGACAAGAGGGTGAAGCTTACCCTGTACTATCAAGGGCAACCTGGAGAGGAATATCCCATTTCTTTTTTCCTATTCCAATAGTTTTATTATACAAATAACCCCCATGAATTCCCATGGTGCTTTTTTAGATAAAGTGTGCAGACAGAAAGGAATTCTTGACTGAACTTCTCAACAGTTCTCCCTCGCAGGAGATTAAATTCAGTAAATGAAATCTACATGAGGAAACCATCTTTAATTTGCTAAGACTAACACAGAAATGAGGCCAAGCCACAAAGTCTTTAATAAACTCAGTTGAAAGAAAGAGCCATACAAAACCACCTATACAGAGCCTTTCAGCAGAATCCATTCAGATCTTTGGAATGTAAAACTCAAACCAGGGTTTGTCTGCACTGATAGAATGCCCTTCATATCAAGCCTGAAAGTAAATACATACATAGTCCAGCTAAGTATGGACGGGAAATATCTGAAAAGCCTTCAATATCAAGTAGCCAATAAAAACTGTGAAAATTAACATTAAACATAAGCAGTTCGCCAAGAATTTGTATAAAATTTTAATTAACATTACAGACAACATCTATGTTAAATTAGACATTTACTGTAAGTAACATGCATAAAAAGTGAATTTCTGGAAGGAGTTATTAATTCAGTCAATCTGTGATTTTGAGGCAGTCTCTTAATTACATAAAAAATATCCCCCTTTTCATGAAATACATGGAAGGACATGGACCTGTTGGAAAGAGTCCAGCGGAGGGCCATGAAGATGATCAGAGGGATGGAGCACCTCTCCTATGAAGACAGGCTGAGAGAGCTGGGGTT
>JAOQGH010000069.1:5449701-5471088 GCA_025769975.1 Gallinago jamesoni | reverse complement strand
ATGGAGCACCTCTCCTATGAAGACAGGCTGAGAGAGCTGGGGTTGTTCAGCCTGGAGAAGAGAAGGCTCCGGGGAGAACTTAGAGCCCCTTCCAGTATCTGAGTGGAGCCTACAGGAGAGCTGAAGAGGGACTCTTTGACAGTGATAGGACCACAGGTAGCAGTTTTAAATTGGAAGAGGGGAGAGTTAGATTAGATACTGGAAAGAAATTCTCTACTGTGAGGGTGGTGAGACACTGGAACAGGGTGCCCAGGGAAGTTGTGGCTGCCTCATCCCTGGAGGTGTCCAAGGCCAGTCTGGATGGTGCTTTGAGCAACCAGCTCCAGTGGGAGGTGTCCCTGCCCAAGGCAGGGGGTGGAACTCAATGATCTTTAAGATCCCTTCCAATTTTAACAATTCTATGATTCTAAATACATAAGAAGATCACTACAAGTTTTCAACCGAAGATTCATACAACAACTACACAGAGATAATTTTGTGCTCATCACCAGAAAATACACTCAAACAGCTCAAGCAGGTTCTCAAGAGAGTTCTCAACAGCAATGCTGGCAACCAAGAGACCAAAATGCTGCAATACTGGGGGCACAGGTGGGCTATCTCAAGCCAGTCATGCTACTGAACAGCTCTGTTATGAAAGCACACCCTCAGTATCAAGGGATCCAAACAGTACCATGTGGGATATCTGCACCCTGCCATAATTTCAAAGGAATATAAGTGAAATATAAATCTGTAAAGAGTCACCAAGATCCTCTCCTACCCAAGACATGCTGAAGCAGCTGCTACGAGAAGTTCCAACATGTCTAAAGCCAAAGTATGTGCCTTACCTCTAAGGTGTGAATTTGCACAAATAGCTAGAGATTTGCTCTCCTTGCTATCAGGATGGAATGATAGAGGCAGACAATCCTCGAGGACCTGTATTCCAGGATAAATCGGAGAACCCAGGGCCTGGAGAATGCTTCTTGCCAGTCTGCAAAGAACCAGGCTGAGAGGAAAGCGTTGCCAGATGCTGACTAAGGCAGAAGTTCCCCCAGGCAGACAGACACTGACACCACACCTGCACCGAGCAAAAAGTGCACACTCAAACACAACCCCAACCGTAACAGTAAGTCAGCTTCTATTTATGGCAAAGAAAAAGGATTCCCACTGCCTGCCACTGTAAATTCACATCCTAGTTTTCTTGTGATAGCTCATTATGTGTACAAATCCAAACCCAGTGTGCATGTAGAAAGTTTCATCTTCCACAAACAGGAACCAAAAATGTTTGACAAAAAAAATAAAAATTGAGCAAAAGCCTTTATTTAAAATTAAATAATATAATAATCTAGAAAAAGTGATAGTAAAGATTCTTCTTATGATGAATCCCACACTTCTATTTTCAAACTTAGTTAATTCTCTTTTGCTTTACCCTCCCTCCCCCATTTATAAATAATTCTTACAGAATAACTATATGACCAGAAGCTATCATTACACTGCCTATGATAGAATATCCTACTGTAACACAAATATTGTTCCCAAAACCAAACAGGAAGAGGGGCAAGTGTACATTGTGGTCAGTTGGAGAAGAGTACTAAGAGGAGCGAAGAAGCTTGGCACTATATATAAAAGCCAACAAGTAGCATACTTATTAGCTCTCTCTTGCTATTATACAGCAGAGAAAACAGCAATTCATGAGAATAAAACAGTAAAATAAAGACACTGAAATTGCCATCAATGCTTTTCCTCAACCTTCAAAGTTATTTAGGAAATGAGCTTCAAATACAGATTGGCAATTAGTTTGAAGAACAGGGTTAACTCCAGAAGAAAGGTTTAATTTCCATTTTTCACGGCTTAAATGCTTGTCTTCTTCAGTGTAATTTCTGAGAAGAGGAAATGATTCAAAATTAAAAGTTTTGGAAGCTTTCCACTCCCTTTTACAAATGAGAGAACAAGGTCAGCTTTCAGAGACAGCAGGTGGCCAAATTATTTCTTTATTTAAAGAGTTAATGCTGAAAGATAATTCTCCTTCAAATTTATGCATATTCATGAATCCCAAGGTTAGATTCTACACTGATTTTACAGTCACGCCTCAGACCCACAGAGGAAAACTAACTCCTGCTTGTACGGCCATTTAGCTGTAGAACAGATTTACAAACGCAAATTTGTTTAAGTTTTCTTTAGAACACCTTTTCTTACTACGTGTCTACTTAAATTACCAGGGCAGCATTTGAGCTCAACTGGAAAGCTTATCTCATTACTCACAGTCTACAGAAGGGGAGGGTAGGGGGGAAAGGAGCAGAAATCTAACTTTCGTCCCACAGCCAGAGGGCAGAGCTACCTGGACACTTTACTGGGAGATCCACCAGCCCAAAGTTGCTGGTGCTTTGACATTCGCAATTCCATTTGATTTTGCAGCCCATAACACAGCTGGAATCATCAATGGTGTGGGAATCAACTGCAAATACAGGCTCTGTGAGAGCCATGCAGATCACTGCAAATGATCCAAATCCGACCTACACTGCAGGTTTAATTTTAGGATTACAGGCTTTGACAACATCTCTTTAAAAATAACACATTCCTCCTTCTATGGCTGGGTCAAGTGTCATCGACAGTACTACCTGCATTTTATGCTGCAGATCTCAGTTTATTTTTCACTAGTAATACAGCAAGTACCGGGTGCATAATAAATAACAGGATATTGCAGAAATACAAAACTGTGTAAGATCAAGCCACTACGCACTGAACCAGAAATTCTAAATGCAAATTAATCCAACACAGCAGTGAAAATACCTACCCAAATTCTCAAATGGAATTTGTTCTCCGGGGATTACCTACTACAATGAAAGCACTTCCTCTTTTATTTGCACAAATAGAGTAAAGAAAAAAAAATAAATCACCCCACGTGTGCCTTAAAAAGGTAACAGTTCAAATTCAGTTTACCAGGTACGTTTGAGTAGCATTTTCAACTGAATTAAAGACAGCAGGAGACACTTCTCCTTCTATATTTTCATTTTGGAAGGGAGGGAGGAAGACATCTGATATTCTTGCCAGAGGATGTGTCTTAGAATTTATTACTAATTAGAAAAGTCCAGCCTTGTCACTTAGGCTGCTGAGTGACAGGCACCTGCCAAAGGGAAGCCATTCTATCTTCTTTCCCAACAGCTCAGAGCCCTGAAAGATCAGCTTTAACACAGGAGGAGCTGCAAATAATACAATCTAAAAGCTTGCAAGACCACAAAACGTTGAGCTACGTTCTTTAGGCCACAGTGTTGTGTTATACAGTTGCAATTTTTAAAATTCAAAGCTGACAAGAACTACTATATTCATACATATCTGTGCTCACGTATCAGACTCAATATTTTGGGAAGGTACCTGCTACTTACAATTACCCAATGATTTCATTAACTAAATTCAGTTTTCACTTCATTATTACGAAGCAGACATCACCATGTGCAGTTTCTCCTATCCACCTACACACCACAGACATGAAACCACATTAATAAATTCAATAGGCCAAAGGCAACTGCTCAGCATGACAAAGATCACAGAGAAAAAAAAAACAGCTTAACTCTCCATGTTACTACTGGTAGAAGCCAAGAGAATAATTAATACTTATACTTCATGGTATGAATTTCTAATAAAAAGGATTGTTCAAGGAACAGTGCAAGATGTGCAAAGCCGTATCTGTCTACATATGCAAAACACTACTATTTTCTTCAGTTTAAATTAAGTCTACTGGCTGCCAGCACAAACTAAAAGCTTGTTAACAAAATGGAGACTGATTTAATATCCTGCCTATATTCACTGATGTCCATTCATGGCATAAAACTTCCAAGTGCCATCCTCAGAGCCACCATACTTTCACACTCATCTTGAAGGTCAAAACACCGTCTTAATTCAACCGTCATAACCGGTAACAATTAACATAAGGTTAGTTTAACCCTCAGAAATCAAGCTGCATGAAGTTGTATGCTCACGACTAATTAAATCGTTATAAAATTGTAAAGCAGGAAACACATATCCTAAAATCCTCTATGCACTCCACTGGAGGAATGTTTTGGCCAAACCCCAGGGTTTTACACTAGGCTTTACGGCCAGCAGCCGGGCTGAGAGAGGAACTGAGGATGTGGCTTCACGTTACACTGGATTCTCAGCTGGCTGAGGGCTGCTCCCCAAGGCATGTCCCTCTCCTACCTGCTCTGCGTCACACTGTCACCTCCCTGCCCCTCACGCCAGATCGGGAGATAGAATCGCTTCAGTGAGCTGATCTGACAAACCAGGGGAGGCGAGGGGGAGATGGATAACTGAGTTTTCTGACAGATCAGGTCACCAAACCAATTAATCCCAAGGTCACTCTAATTACTTTAAAGTACACCACAGAGGAAGTAACACTCGTTCCAACAGCAATCTACAGTTACATTTCACAAGGCAAAATGTAAAGCTGCACCTTGAAAGCTCAAATTGGTGGTAAAGACAATGGCTTAGATTTGGGGTTTGCTTTCAGAAGGTAACAGCACAAGAACAGCAAACCGGGTTTCCTGAGAAATCTCCTTTTACTATGAAGCTGCTTGTAACAGTAACACATTTATTTTGTTTCATGTTGAAGACAGCCACAGAAAAGAAAATTTGGTTGTTTACTCTTTCAAAATTGGATAACACCTTAAAATCCTGGTCCCACCCTTCTTACACACTGATTTTCCCTGTCTGTCCTGCAACACTTGCTGTTCAGCTTCCCCTCTTATTCCTCCGTATCTTTTACCTTTTCATACACTACACACCATACAGTTTCCAAAAATCTTTTCCAAACAACCCTACCTCTTTTCTCTCTTCCTAGCAGAGCTGTCTACCATCACCACCCCAGCAGGAGAAGCAATTCCACCCCAAGGAGTGCTGCTGGACAGAAAGTACGTGTAGTCAAAGGAGAGGGCACAGCAACCCTGCCATCAGCAGCTTGGATTTAGTCTGGGTCATGCTTACCAGGAAACAGCACTCAAAAATCCTGCTAGTCACTTTGCTCTACTTCTGTGCTGCCCCAGTTCCTGATTTTGAGCTATATTCTTAAGTTCATCTTTGATGGAAGTGAGTCACTAAAAGACAAAAAAAAAAATAAAATTCAGCACATTTGATATAAGGATTTTTCTTCATTATGCTGCTTAATACTTTCCAGTTCCTTGATTCAGGCACTAACAAGAATCATCCCTACACATAAATGCAAAGAATTGTTACTATTTTGGTTGTTATTTTGTCGATTTTTGTGGAATTAGAAAAAGAAAAAACTGTCTGGAAGATGCCAGTGAATCCCACATTCTCCCATGCAGATATGCAGACATTTTCAGCTGTCATCATAACAATTCCTCTCTCCTTCTGAATCTATCCTTCAGCAGTAATATTCTACCTACTCTCTTATCTATTCTGGATATTTAGAGGGAAAATTATTTGAGTGGGAGTCAGCTTGCTCTTCTCAAAGATGATGACAAAGACTTGTTACTAAAAAGCATCTGTGCCTGTTCCATTATTAAAGGTCATTTTCTTCCAGCGAGCTCTTGCACAGAACATGTTATACCCTCTTAGCTTCGATACTCTGCAACCAGCAACTCCGCATATGTCCTTAGGACTCCACATACTCTATAAGAAGTCCAACTGTAGAAGACAATACCTACCATGTGTAATCCAAAATTCAAGCCACTGATATTTCTGAAGCAGCTGATTATACCTTGAGACATGTAAAAATAAAAAAAGGCAAGTAACCCCCCTGTGTAGTACTATTACTATCTGTACCTCCCATAGCTGCCTGATATCTGTTCATTATTCTTTAAGCCACTGTTTTAAGGGAAGTCATTAAAAACATTCTCTCTTTAGATTTATAAACAGAACAAGAAAGCGACTTAAAACCTCACCCACTCCATTTTCTAATCATTTTTCAAGATCATTCCATCTAGTCCAAATGCGCAGAAGAAATTCTAGCCCATTAACATCCATCAGCTAACAGAAGGGTAATGAATTCATCAATATTGCTAAAATGCGTGGGTATGGTATCATGCTGAATCATTTAGTAACTACATTTGCAGCAAGAATAGCTCAAACAACCTGCCCTATGCTGTCAGCAACCATCTTCCTGAAGGAGGAAAAAATTAATGTACTGAGATCACCCTCAATTTTGTTATCCCTCTTGATGAGGTTGGTGATGTCTCTACACACCAGTATTTCCATCCCAATCAAATCCTGTGTGGTGTTGCTCCTCTCTGGACATCACCTTCCTCAGCCAAGCCACCTGCACAAATGCAAGAAGCTTTCATTGCTCATTGTTCTGCAAACGATGTAAGGAGCTGGCTTTTCCCTGCTCATTAACATCCCAGTCAAATATAGTAAGTTTTAAATTGAGTTTTCAATTTGCAAATAAAAAAAAAAAAAAAAACAACCCAGAAACCCCTACATGTTCCCTCAACACTAGGCAACTGCGATTGTTACAGCGCCAGAGACTCGACTCTGATTTTTCCTTTGTTATCTATTTACAAAGCTTTGGAGGGATCATCTTTCTCCTCCAGCAACAAGTTTTCTGAACAGTTAAAATTTCTAAACAGAAGAAAAGCTAAAAACGACCAAAATCAGTCAATCTTAAGAGAAAACACATTATGAACTAAGATGAAAGTGCTACTACCAATAAAAGCCCACACCTGTGGCTACAACTACAGAGGGTAAAAAAGGAGGGACAAAACCATATTATGGAATACAATAGTTTTGAGTTATTGTTCTCATAACAGCAAAAAGGTTTTGTTGTGTTTTTTGGGGTTGTTTTTTTTTTTTAAACCAGACTTAATAACACTAAGAAACAAAATTATCCTCAGAGTGTAGATTAGAAAGTAACTCTGCTTGTTTTGCCTTGTTCAGGTATGCCAAGTCTGGTCTTCTCTGCCTCACTGCAGGTTTTAAAATGATAGTAAGTACACTGCACTTTTGTTTACACGTTCAGTTATAATGGTGTCTAGTCTAATTAAGTCCAAGAATTAAAAGGTTTTTGTTAAGGTAGCCTTTATAAACCAAGTACAATTAATTCAACTCTCAATACCTTAGCTTCCTTAATATAGATAATGTCTTAGAATACATACACTTACACATGTGTCTACATATCCTTAACTCCCACGGCTTAATTCAATTAATACTATTAAATCTTTAATGCTTAGCTTCAAAGGCTTTTTTTAATTTTTAATAGCTCTCATAGGTTAGCACGAATGTTTTAAGTCTTTCTACTATATTTTAAATAAACTCCTATTTTTTTTTCCCACTTTGATGTTTGCCTTCCTGACAGCGCTATATTCTGAAGCTGCTGGAACTTTGTTTTCTGTGAAATGATGACATTCAAACTCAAAAAGATATGTTAATCACTGAGCTGTAATCAGGGATTTTTTTTTTCCTCTCACCTGCCCTCTGGGCTGGGAGTTGGCAACAGAACCGCTTTAATCAAAACAATGTAGAAACCCATGAGGAGAGAGGATGCAACCAGAAGGGAGGGGGCTCTTATTTGCATGTGTTTAGCATGTAAGCAGCAGGCGGGGCTTAATTCTCTTCTACTCTGGTTTCCCATGAAAGGAGAAAATGCAAAAGTCACCGTATTTTATTAAAACAGTTAAAATAGGAGTTTTGACAAAAGATTACTCCGGTTTCAGAGAAGCACAAGCCTTACGGCATTTAAAGACACATCCGATTCACGCATCTTGATAGGCACTGAATGCTTTTTAATTGTAAAGGTTTGAGCTTTGCCTGGACCAACAGCATTACCATTATAGAGTTGATCAGCTAAAGCTCTGGCTTATATATACACGCATCTACACAGACACACACACACACGTAACTTACCGGCCCTGCTGCCCGGTGAAGGTTCCACCTTGTGCCAATACCAAGGCAACTTATACTACCATGTTTCTCCCCTTCTCTTAATCTCACCACCTCCAGACCCCAATTTCTCAACTTTGAATTTGTGAGACCAAAAGTTTTGCTGCAATATTTCAGGACTCTCTATAAAGCAGAAACTGAGAAAAGACAAAAAGACAAAGAAAAAAAAAGAAAAAACACAGACTTTCCTCCTCCTTTAAAGTTTATTTTTCATCTTAATAAGAAAATTAAATCCATTCTTAAAAGAAAATTAAAAATCAGTATTTGCAGGGACAGGAAAAGGCACTATAGTACATATACACTATCCAAGCTGATAAAAAAAAAAAAAAAAAGATTAAAAATCTGGCTCCGTCCCAAGGCATCCAGAATCCAGACAATTTTGTGCTGGCATGTACATAACAAAAGTATTTCTGCATTCAGGATGT
This sequence comes from Gallinago jamesoni, assembly GCA_025769975.1. NCBI lineage: Eukaryota > Metazoa > Chordata > Aves > Charadriiformes > Scolopacidae > Gallinago > Gallinago jamesoni. The sequence continues at coordinate 5,462,797 of JAOQGH010000069.1, read as the reverse complement.
TCCAGCACGTTTCCTGCATTTACACTTGGAAAGCTAACAGCACTAAAAAACGATGTACCACGTTGAGCATTGACTGTAAGTCAATGACCAGTTCCAGATCCACAAATTCCTCCCACGTTCAAAGTGAAGTACGTGCTTACATAGTTTGCCTGATCCAGACCATGAAGTATGGAACAGAAAGCCCTTACAAAGCGTATTAAAACCGGTATAATGAAGATAGATGAGAAAACTACCCTGCTGTTCTTCACCTCTTCAATATTTCAGCAGCTTCCAACATTAGCAGAGAGTTCCAAGCCCTCCCCAGTATCACACATCTTCAGTTCTAGAACACGTTCTGTTTTCTAAAGCCCATGTAAATACTCTCTTGGGGGCATCATATGTTCATATTGTTGTTAAATTAAATACATGCAGACACTATTAGTTGGCAAATAGACACCAAAATGTCAATTATAATACTCAGTGTGCATAAAGCAGCAGGACAGGCAAAAGGAGATTATTCACTAGGTAGCCAAAGGTATAAAAAAGACAGACATTTCAGTCTGTTTCAGTGTTTCACAAAAGGGTCAGCGATTTGTAAATTTTAAATGCAACACTTAAGCAGTTTTGCAGGCTAAAAAAACCCTCACATCCTTTGATGATATAGCTCAGTGCTTCTCTGCAATGAAACAGTTTAAAAGTGATTTTGCTGCCACATAAGCTTTTATACTTCAGCTTCTCTAAAATTTAAGAATTCTGAAAACCAAGTAAAACCAATTATAAACATTTCTGTATTTTACTTCCTTATTAAATCTTCCCAAAACAACCAGTAAACATACAAACATGTATCTTTCAAGGGAGCCACCCAGGTACCAATCTTTTAAAATCTTCAGAAAGCAGCTGCTTTGCTGAAAAAGTATAAAACACATGGGCTGCATAATTACAGTCTAGTAATAATTATAGTCTTCCTGTTCTTCTGAGTAGCATGTAGAAATTTCTGCTTCAAAAATACACATAAGCAGTAGAGCTTCTCAAAAACTACAATTACAATATTAAATATTGATTTCTGATCTGCATTTGCATACTTCTAAGAAAAGTATATGGTGTCACCTATGCCATTTATCGAAAAACATTCCAACAGAGAAATTACCTTCATTTTGAGAAACACTCTCCTAAATTAGTAGATAAAGTTTAGCTTGATGAATTCCGCTCAACATCATCAGCAAAAAAAACAGTAACACTTCTCATCAGCAATAAGCATTCCAAGCCCTTTAATAAATAAATAAATGAATAAATAAATAAATAAAATCACTGCAAGAAGCAATCATAAAGCCCTGCAATAAGCCAGCATGGACTCAGAAGGCAAATATTTCATTAGATAACAGAACAGATGCGAGTCTTATGCTTTCAAATGGTCATTACAGATCAAATGATGAAATACCTGGGCAGGGGCGTTTTAAAGTTTCACCAGATCTTCCCTGGATGGGAATACTGCTGGTAATGCACCATTCAGATCTCCCTCTAGATGGACTTTACTAATCACATTCAAGCAATGTCACAAAATGGTAGGGTGTTCCACTGATTAGTTAGCTAACGGAATAATTAAAAACATTAAAGTTCTGTTTTTCAAATAATAATTGAAGTGCTTTCCTTTACACATATCACATGATGGAGTACATTCTACTCGACCGTCCATTAAAGAACATGCAGGCACGTTAAAATAGTTCAATTTAGAACCGAAGGATAAGGATTAATTAATGATCTTAAATTTTGGCTGATTTCATAGGTTGGATCAAACATTTATGCCTTCTGCTGTTGTCACAAGCCTCATCCCTGTCCAAACAGAGCTGAAAGTTAGTAGAAAGGCAGCTGCAGAAGCAATTGGGTCAACAGATCTGCCTGATCTTAATCTCACTATTAAAATAAATAAAAAAATAAATAAAAATCAGGAGAATGACAAAACTAAAACGCTGCTTGGGGCCTGTTCACCCAGTTAGCGACACACAACTAGCCCCTGGAGAACAGATTTCCTACCTACAAGGAAACATGTTTGAGGGACTCTTCATGCCTGTGTCTCAGGGGAGGAAGTTACCTTTAAAAATACTTGATGTTCCCTAAGGAATATTAGAACTGTATATATCAGTTATTTTGTCCATGAGGTCCTACAAACAAAGGTCTTATTTGTGAACCGTACAACCCTTACAACAGTGAGCAATTACTCATGCGATTAGTCCCACTGAAGTCAGAAGAACCGTTTGGGAAAGAAATTGCTTGCCAACCTAAGGGTTGCACAATCAGAAAAAAAAAATTAAACAAAAACACAGGGGGGGATAAATTGCATCTGACAAAAACTACAATCAAGAAATAGCTGGTGACAGATTGTTATTTAAGTACAAGGAAGTGATTTAAACAGTCAGGAGCAGTTGTAATAAGATTATACGATTCTCTATTAAGATTCTTAAAATGTCTTTGTTCAAGCAAAGCTATGAAAAGACCATTGCCCTTGTAAAGGTTCAGAAACTACTAAATTGATGTTAAATCTAGAAATTAATACGATTTCAAAGTGAGTAAAGAAAAAAATGTAAAAGAACATCCCTGACATCATTAGCACCTTTGTCACCCTTACTAACATTTTTAATTACGAGTAAAACGCATATTGTATCATTTCTCGGTGGCAAAACTCAACCAAAGAAAACAGGCCCATCAAGCAGCAGTAGAGATCTCCCTTTGCTTGGGTTTCTGCCTTTAAATAATGAAAACTGGCCATTTGATTTTAAAAGACATTACATTATGTAAGTGACATCCTCAGAACTGCAGGAAAGTCTCTATAAGGTTATCCTGCAGGGAGATTAAATCAGTGTCTAGCTGTTGAATTCCTCTAGAGGAACAGATGTGGTATCTCAGCCATGACCCCCAGACTCCACCATCTATCTTTAAGTAGTCAATTCTAGAACGACACGGACCACGAGTGTAACTACTGCTCCACCGAAAAACAAACAAGGCAAGTGAGTCTTCTGATTTCTATCTTGCACGATGGACATAAAACATCTCTAGGTAAGGTGCGTGGCATGTTTTTTAACTAATAAGCAGCTCTGAATTAAAAAAAAAATAAAATAATTTGTAAAAGTATTATTCATCAAATGCTGCACTATAAGCATAAAAGAGCAAATGATTCACAGATTAATATTTTACTACAAGGGATAAGATCAGAAATTTCCTTTGAGAAAGAACATCCACTGAGAGATTGGGTCTAAAGGTGATCAAACCCACGCCACAGGAAACGTGTATGACCTGACCGCAGAGAGGAACCAAGGACTGCTATTCAAATAAGCACTAAAACAGACATATACCTGTGCAAAGTACAAGGTAATTATGAGGGCAAGAAAGTAATCTAAAAGACAGAAAAAACAGGTTTGTACCACATCTACAGAAGCAGATTGCATGCAGTCGTTCTCCTGCCTGGGTGACCCTCCAGAGCTATTCTACTTCTCATGCCTTGTACATTTAGTATTTATTATACAGTTACATGACAGAAGACTCAGCAACTGTAGACAACATTAATAAAACAGCACTTGGAGGAAAGACAGGAGCAGTCAACAGTGTGGAAGAAAACTGCAGCGGCCTCATGCAAAAATTTCAACTAATTCCTTTAGGCAGCTCAGGGAGCTCCACTCCTAACCACGGAAAGAGAATCAATACTTGGAAATAAAATTGTATGCATCAGGATAATAAAACATACTGACTTTGAGATTCTTGAGAACTTTACCCAGCCACTTCCACCATAAAACTTAGCTAAGGGAAGCCTCCAACGCAGAGACGTACCCAGTTCTGGGCTGGGACTGGTTTTACCCAGTCACGCTGCTGGAGCCGCTGCGCTCGCGCTGCCAGAGGGGACCTGTTCGTGCCTGAGCTCTCCTCTGCTGCGAACTCGTGTTTCCCCACCTGGAAAGAGCTGGCTCCTGCGAGTCGGGGCACAAGCCAAGGCGCAGGCAGTGCGAACAGACCGAGTCTGACCTTGAACACAAGCTCAAGGCACTAAGTAGTCAGATGCATTTATGTTAACAGCCCTGGGTGACATGAAAACAGATATACGCACCATTAACAATTAACACAGTACAGGGCATTGGTTCCGAGACAGATTTTTAAGTTCAATTTTTGTAACAATACAAAAAAAAAAGAGAGCTAAGAATTATCTATACAGAAGAAAAGTATTTCACTAAGCATAGCGATTCAAAGTAGTATTTCCATATAAAAATGCACATTAGCAGATTATAAATCAAATTATGGTAAGTATCTCCAGTTGCCAGTGACATTGCAACGAGAAAACACAAAATACTTTTATACTAATTTTCTAATTAATATAATCATTCATACAAACTCCACTATTAGATATTTACACACATTTAACTTCTTGTGGTAACTCTGAACATACATACTACCGTTTGAAGGAATTCAATCTTGGTAATTTAAGCTACTCTTTCCTTAAAAACTCCCTACGACCTCCCTACGATCCATAAAACACACCTTAGAACTGTTTGATCCAAGTATTTTGCCTTTCATCAATAGTTTGGAGCACTGTCATAAAATCAACCAAATCCCAAGTATGATGAAAACCGTAGACAAAACTGTTATTTGCAAAATGATAAATAAGCAACACCAGCTTTTGGGTAGCTTTCAACCTTCTCCACCACCCATTGTGGCTCAACTGTGACAACCACCTAGTTCCAGACTCTAGATTCTGAATCTTACCGTCTCTGAATTCGCTTATTCAGACATACAAGCATTCTAAATTCCCCTCACCCATCCACAACAGGAAAGCAACCATTTAACAGCCACCTGAAGTGATTAATTCTGGGACTTTTTATGGTCTACTATTCAGCACATACCAGTATGTAACCAAACTGAAGTATACCGATGCTAGCAGACCTACAATTAGACCTAGCAGGTTTTATTCTAGAGGACAGCATACATGTTGTTCACCTCCATGGTGTCTCATGCCTTCTTAATGAGCAGCCAGGCTACTGAAACACACAAAAAAACCCGCTGTTCTTTGAAGCACTTAAGACAGCAGGATACTAGTACGTTTCGATACTTTCCCTGCACAGATCAGAGCGAGGCAAAGTGGAAAAAGAACATTACAGACGTTCAAACAAACCAGGCACCTTTCATTTTCTATTAGACAGATCCCAAGGGACAATTTAGCACTCTGTAAATATGGCACTAGAAGACTAGGAAGTTGCTTCCTGAGTACCAGTCATTAAATAAAGATTCTAGAATAACTTATATTCTTCTAGACCGGGTAAAACCAATAGTCATTTTCCCCTCCTACATAGAAGACCTAAGAAAAGCAAGATCATCAATATCTTAACTACTCTGTAATGTAGTTCTACTAAAACAGATTATCATTTAATGATTTCTCTCTCAAAAAAAACACCCCAAAAAACCAAAACACCAATTTTTGTATCAAGGAAGACTATCAGCATTTTTATGAAGTAACAAAATTAGGCCTTTGGCATTTCACAGCAGTGATCCAAGATTTGAGGCTTCTTAAAAGCTGCAAGTTTTTAAGCAATCGAAAGGCTGACAGCTGGAACAAAATTAGTATGATTAACCAGTTATGTAAATAATGATGCGGTCAGTACAAGCCAAATTCATTTGTGCTCATTGCATTATACAGCACTGCTTGCACTGGACATCAGATGTTTGTCAACTATTCATTAAAAATGACTGTAAGAGCAATAAATGTGAAAAACAACATGAACATTACCATCCAGCGTACCCAACACCCAGGTCTCAGGTACCTCTTCTCCTATTAGGATAGGACCACCAGGTAACTCACACATAGGACTTTTCTTGACCAAATATTATCCAACACTACTTAGCTCCTACCTAGGGAACAGGTCAATTATTTTTTTTCTAAAGCGAGAGGTCCGTCCTGTTAGTATCTCATTATATTTTATTTCTTAAAGGCAGGTATCAGCTTTCATTGGTCAGCACATGTAAAAGTCAAAATACCACATAGGAGAACCCTTGTTACAGCAGGATGACGTCACATAGTTACTTTATGGCATCAAGGAAGTTCCAATCGGCACCCCTAAGTCAAACTTCCTGAAGTTTAACTTGCAGTAAATTCAGCCTTATCAGAATTCGTCTTGAGGAATGCATACTCATGGTTAATTTGTACTTGATAATTTTCGATAACACAGTTAAATATTTAATATAAGGGAGATTATCTTTGAAGCTCTATCTAGCTAGTTTACCATTACCTCGAGTTCATAAAAGAAAATTTATCAAAAGTTTTGATTCTTCACAATAAAACATTATATATGAGTTCGTTAGAAAATAATGTATCTGAGAATCAGCCAAGACAAACATATTTAGAAGTACTTCCTAAATAGGCTGTATTTTGCTAAAGATATCATTGCTATATATTTGTATTTCTTAATTAAAAATCATTCTAACATCCCATATTTTACATCCTAACAATTCAATTTTCTATGACCTTGTCTCGCACAAAACACAGCAACACACTGGAATTATGCAAGAGTTCCATATTACCATAAAACATGTATTCCAGTGGAGAGAATAATAAAACTTAATCTTGTGGCCTGATTTGCATTTTGAACTCCTACAGTCAGCCTCTATAGCCCGTAACATCCGCAACACACCTTAACAACCTGAACAAGTATTTTAGGCCTCCTGTTGAAAATGGATGTGTATATAGACCATTCAGGGTATTTTCTTAGTAGGTTAAGAAAAAGAAACGTGTCCTATTGATACAAATTTAAAATAGAATTTAGCTTTTCACACCATTGATGATGCCATACTTAAGAAGGGGGAGGGGGGAAGCGTTACATACCCCTTGGTCAAATAAAACTGAGACCAAACGCTATCGATATGTCTTCTGGCTTTAAAATAGGAAACTTCCATTGTGGGTAACCTGTGATAATTCTTTCTTCACAAATAGACTTCACAACAACAATAATGCCTAATACAATGCAGCACGCTGATTACCCAAGACCAATCTGTAGCATGTACTGCAGGCAAAGACTGAAAAATGTATGTATTAAAAAAAAAAATTAAAAAATAATTAAAAGCACTACTACACATCCTCCAAACCGACAACGTTGCTGGAAAAATGGAATAAAACCAACACCGCCACGATGAAGGTTAATAAGGCAGAGGGGAGGTGACGGACACCGCGGACCGAATGCCGCTGGGGACACCCCCCCCCTCCACGGCCAGGCCAGGCCGCCGCCATCGCCCACCCCCCCCCCGCCCCGGCCCCGAGCCCCGGCGGCTTCCAAGGGAGGCGGCCGGCCCCATCGCCCGGCACGGGAAGAAGCCAGGCCCAAACTTTCGGCCGGAGGCGAAAACCCTTTCCGGCGACTGCCGGCCCCGAGCGGGACGGACCCCGCACCCCGAGAGGCGAAGGGCCGGGGCGATGGTGTCTCCCCCCCGCCCTTCCCCGCCCCGACCCAGCGGGTCCCGGCAGCCCCGCTCCCTGCTCCCGCCGCCGGGCTGCCATGATGGGCAGTAACTGTTGCTGCCCACCCCACGGAGACAACAAAGGCCACCGCGGCACCCCGCCGGGGCTGCCCCGGCCCCGCGGCCCTCAGCCACCGCCCCAACCCCGCAGCCGGCCGCCAGGCCCGCTCCTTCTCTACGGGGAGCCCCGGGTGGGGGCCCTTCCCGCACCCACCCCGCACCCCGCTGCTGAGGGGAAAGGCGGGGAGAGAGGGAGGAAAGAGGCTCTTCCGCCGCCGTCCATCCGTTCGTATTCCCCCCCACACCCCGCACCCAAGCGTCCCGCGGCTCCCGGACTGACCTGGCGCTGCGTGCGGGAGAAGCGGGGAAGGGGCCGCGGGAGGCGCGGAAGGGGTGTCCCGGTGCCCGGCCGCCGCCGCCGCCGCCTCTCGCTGGGTTTGACACCCACACGCACCATCCAACATGGCGGCGGCCTGGGGGAGGCGGCGGAGGAGGCGGAACCGGCGGCCGCGCGCGTCCCCGAGGCGCGTCCCCGGCACGGGCGCGGCGAAGGGCGGGGGAGCGCGGCGGGGTTGGGGGGTGAGGGAGGGGGGGAGAGGAACGGCGGCCTCCGCCCGGGCGGCACGGCACGGCACGGCCCCGGCCCCGCAGCCCGCTGAGGGGGCAGCTGCGTCCCCTCCCGCCTCACAGCCGGGCCCGGTCTCCTCACAAGCGGTCTCCTCACAGCCAGGCCCGCGGCCCTCCCGGCCGAGGAGGGTTCGGGGCAGGCACCAGCGGGGAACAAGGCAGGATCAGCCGCCGGGCAGCCCTGCTGGGGCCCGTTGGCACATCTAATGGAAGGAAAACGCTCGGGAAACCAAAGGGGAACCCTCCTCCTCATCATCTCCAAGGGGAAAACACTGTCCGGTGCGGGGAAGCCTCACTTTGCCGGGATCCCCGCAAAAAAAGCAGGGGGCCGGGTGGGCTGCTGGGCACCAGAGCAGCCACCATCATCTCAGGCCGTGCGGTTACTGCACCATTCCCCCTCCCGCCAAAGCCACCCATAAAAAAATAACATAATATGGGGATGGGGGGACACTTTGGGACAGCGGTTTCTGGTCGTCACAACTGGTGGTCTTCTAGAAGGGGAGACAGGGGGCACGAGCTGGTTAGGAGGAGCCGGGAGGTCAGGGTGGGTGGGAGTCCGTGTCCTTCCCCTCCAGGGATAATGACGGATAATGACTAAACCTGCGTCCGGCATCGCAGGTTGGAGGAGGCTCGTGGTCTCATTGTCACTCTCCCCGAATCTATTTGTTCCCATCGTAAAAAAGCCAGAGACAATTCAAGGAAATGGGACATGGCTGGCGGGGAGATGGCCGGGGTTGGTGCGGGTCAGGGGCGAAGCTGGCTCGCAGGGCTCCCCTCATGTTACAGCTGGCTCCGGCTAGTGCTGCTGGTCATTTAAAACCCCAAATTCCTGAGGAATCTTGCCTTACTAAAGCATAGCAAAACAAAGGAAACTCGGAGCAAAATCCAGTTCGTAAGACACTGCTTTTCAAGTGGAAAGGAAGGTCAGGCCGAGCGCTGCAAACTTACAGCCCGGCCCTTTTCTCCCGTGGAGTCAGTAGCAAAATTCCCGCTGACCTCAATAGGAGACGGATTGAGGTTGAAACACAGAAGAACAGGGACTGCGGTGAAACACCGAGTAAGCTGCATTAAAAGCAACTTGTTCAGAAATGCTGCAAGTTCAAATGCTTTGAATACCATCTGGTAGCTGGGAAGCCAAGTCTTCTGCCGCTAGCTGCGACGCTGTCTTAGCTGTTAACCTTGAGCTAGAAAGAATTAAATTCTAAGGGGGGGTGGGGGGTGGAAATGAAGGATCGGAACACATCTGACGCTATCAGCAGGAGCTGAAAGAATACTTCCCTCTTTTCTTCTTTAGAGGAGAACAGCAATGATGGAAACCTAATGTTTCTGTGCACGTTCATTAATCCTAATGATTAGGTGCTGACAGCTCTAAAGAACGAGAAGAAAGCTCTTGTGTAAAATAAAATGGGAAGAACAAGATTGTTCCTGCTGCCTTCTCTCCTGCCTGCCTGCTTTCCAGGTCTGGGCAGACAACTCTCCAAAGCAGGAGGCGGCTTCCTCTCCTTTCTCAGCTCCATCCCAGGTGTCTCCGTCTACAGCATAAAGTGTATGGATCAACAAACCCAGCAAAGAGCTCCTGCAGCTGGCACGCCTGTGTCAACAAAACTGTATTTTCTATCAACCAGATCAAGCTACTTAGTACAAGCAAAACAAGCCAGCCAAGTAAAATTACACTTTTTTTTTTTATTACACACATATTAATGCCTTAAATCGCAGCATTCTTGTGATACTGGCCCAACCGACACAGCTGCACCAGCAGAGATTTGCCCAGGCTGCAAAGGGACAATCCCATCTGGTGGTGCCCTGAGGACGTCACCAGTGAGAGGGGACTTGTGGCAGTCGATCTCTAGCCCTTGTTTCATATGAGCAACAGCAGGTCACCCCTGTTTATATTGCAATTTTAAGCCTAGGAGCTAACAAAGAAACCTTCCCACCCCAGCACTTGCCCCATCCCTCCTTCCAGCCGGCTGTACCACACCTTGGATGTTGACCCGAGCCGCTCTATCAAATCGTTCCCAGCCCACAACATTTCAGCTGCGTTGGCAGAGCCAGAGTTCAAGGCCATTATTTGCAGTAGGAGTTCAGCACCAGAAGCCGATAGCCCTGGCACCTCCCCGGGAGCCGCGGAGAAAGCAGATGGTGGCAGTGAATCCAGCGAGTGGGAGTAGAGGGGCTGTTGCGTGGCAGGGAGCAGGAGGAGGAGGAGGAGTACGAGCAGCGCTGCAGTGCCATGTCTGGTATGCAAGAGAATCTCCCACCATGGACGAGGCAGACACAGCCTTCCTCCAGCTCTGCCCGGCCATGGCTGCCCTCCCAACTAACCTAGCGAAGAGCGGCTGCCAGGAAGCCACAGGAGGGCCTGTTCCACAGGCATAATGTGAATATCGCCCACACAGCAACTACCGCCACGTGGGGCTGAGCACACCACTAATTAGCTAATGAGTTTGTTCCAAATGTCTGGCCACGGTGTGAGCGACAACAGGAACGGCACTTGAAAAGCACCAAACAATGACAAGTACATTTGTCTCTTCTCGCTGACCCCAGCCCCGCATTAACAAATAGGTCACAAACAACGGTGCTTTACAGTGATCTAATCCTCCAGCCATATGTCGGCTGATCGAAAAAATACAGAAGGGGAAGAAAAAAAAAAAAAACAGAAAAAAAAAAACCTACACAGAGAACGCCAAAAGGCCCTGCAAAATTTCTAAGGAAAACTTGATAAATATATCCCTGCAGTTTGAAATCTGATTTCCTCACTCTATTGTTTCTCATTTCCTGAGAGCTGGCTTGGTGGATCACATTTTCTGCTTCTGTCTCCAGTGCTTGTAACCAAACAAGCCTGAATCTCATTACCCTGATGCACGGCTCTAGCTGTATGCAATCTGATCTCTAAATCACAGTCATTTTTGCTCCATTACCGGTTTTCCTTCCCACCCCTAATCTATAGGTCTTCAAAGGAATCAATTCAAAAATAGAGACTAGCATCATCTAATGAAGGTGTGCTTCATGTTCGGCATTTAAGTCCATATTAAGTAAGAACCTACCTTGTGTCTCAGGAGGTTGGGCACCCTCTTCAGTGGGAGCTGGCATTTCTCAGCCTCCCTGGGAAGCCACATGCTTCCATATGGGGTAAATAGGGACTTAGGTCCTTTAGAGCCCAATTTCAGGAAATCTGCTAATTAAATGAGAATCTGGGCAAAGGCAATCATTATTGTCCTCAGAGCCAAAGCAGTGAGACATTTCTCAACAAGCATGGGCCCGCTTCTGAATTTTCTGAGCCATCTGCACGTTGCTGACAGTGATACAGAATATATTCGGATTCGTACAAAGTGATGCTCACCCCAGGTTATTCCCTCCTGGATTCATGAATATTTCATTGAAATATGCGAAGTCTGAGTTACGCTCTTGTCTGCTTTGATTAGACACAGGGATCCATGGGGTCTGCAGTCCTACCACTCATCCAGGATTTGCCTACAAGCCGAGGAGAACCAAAATAAAAGTTTAGTTCCCATCATATTTAATTTGGTTTAAGTTACTTCTTGAAATGTCCTTAAACAAATGTACAAGGAACAAAATCAGAAAGATGATGAATGGGGGAAGAGTACTGGTCAGTAATCCTGTGCCTGACTTCAGCTGGAATTGACCCAAGCTTGATCAGAACAGAGCATGCTGACGGCTGGTGTGAGGATTTTAGTTTCATTTGTGATGCAGACAAACTTGCAGGACTCTTTCCAACGCAAATGTTCCTTTTGACAAGTTCAAAATTAATACACCTCTAATACGGGCTTTCAAAACAGACCTTTCCTGAACATGTTAGCAGATTCATGAAAAGAGGAGAGAGAATGCAACCCCAGCACATTCTGCCTTTCTCAGAATGAATATGCACTGACAGCACAAGAGGCAGTGACGTTTGAAATGTGCTTTGTTCTAGTAATTACCAAGTGTTGTGTTTCTCTAGAAGTTAGAGCCATTCTCATCTGCGGGCACCTTCCCTCATTCCTTTCTCCTTACTGCTCTGTAGGTGCAGTTTCTCCCCGTGCCACATCGAGAAGCCAAGGCTACTGCGTTGCTTACGTTAAATCCCACTGAAGCCTTGGGGTGAAATTCCACAACAGTTTTAATTGACCTAAATCAGAGTATTGTGGTTCCTGCCCTTCCTCCACCACCCCCAGCCACCCATTGCCATGCCCTCCCTGCCACCAGCACCAGCTTATACCATCTGTGGTGAAGACTAATCACTTTTTTTTTTTTTGGGGGGGGGGGGGGGTTACTTCTCAGCCAGTTTAGCTCCTCAAACCAGCTCCCCAGAAGGTCAGATGAGCACCAGCATCAGCAGAAAGGAGGAGACAAGCCCACTGCAGGGCCCCACTGACCAATGAGGAACTATTTTCCTTGTTTAATAAGATACAATCAGCACATTTGACCTAATGAGCCTGTCTTTGCTGCCTATTCCTGGGCTGGAAGCACTCACCCATTGGGACTGTCTGCATAGGTTTGAGTGGCAGACGCGGGCCCAGGTACCTGTAGTGAAGGTGGGTTCCTTTAGTGTTACCATTCTAGTTTGCCAAAACAAGTTGCCAAATCAGATCCCGTACTGGAGGACAAGGGTTCTCTTGCGGTTGGTACAGTTTGTACCATCCCTCTTGACTTCCTCCTTGCCACGACAAGAGGACTCCCTGCCAGGAAGGAACTGATGGACAACATCACCCATCACAGTTCCTCTTCATCATTCCTGCAGCCACTCAAAGAATGTCACCCAAAGAGTCAGGCCCTCCCTTTTGCCCCGGGTCCATCCTCAGACCAATCAAGGCTTCATAACAACAGCCAAACCTCAGGGTGACTTGTGTTGTTGCACAAGGATCTCACGTGGCCAGGAATTATCCTCACTCCTCCCAGCTGTGTCTCACCTGAAGGGAATCCACCCTGTGGGGCTTGCAATGAAGAAAGTATCAGGAGAGCAAGAGTAGCTGTGCTCCTGTCTCTGTAACATCATCTGGAAGTTGGG